>RQTK01001605.1:17160-40827 GCA_003991915.1 Elysia chlorotica
TCTCTCTCTCTCTCTCTCTCTCTCTCTCTCTCTCTCTCTCTATCTCTTTCTCTCTCTCAACCTCCCCCCCCTCTCTCTTTTTCTGCTTTCTGTCTTTCTATCTCTTTTTTAATATATCTCAATATAATCCAGTCTCTATTTCCTCTGAGGGATTAATACAGAGTTTGTATTCACCACCGCGTCTCTCTTTCTTTCTTTCTTCTCTCTCTCTCTCTCTCTCTCTCTCTCTCTCTCTCTCTCTCTCTCTCTCTTTCTCCCCTCATCTGTCTGCCTGTACCCCTTTGTCTGTCTCTCTGTGCGCCTATCTCATTCTGCGTCTCTGTCTGTCTGTGTGTCTCTCTATGTCTCTCTTTCTCTCTCTCTCTCTCTCTCTCTCTCTCTCTCTCTCTCTCTATCTATCTATCTCTCTCTCATCTTCGTCAATTCCTTCTCTTTCTTTTACACACAAGATGGTTTGACAGGCCTCGCATTATGTTCTCTCTCTGGGCAGCGGGGTGTTAAAAATAACATTTTTCCAAATTTATTTACACTGAAAGGTTTAAGAAATGACCAACAATTAGCATGATGGTTAAGCTTATTTCATCTTGATTGTCATACATGTTTTAATACATATAATCTAGTAACATTTCAGCGCGGCTTTTTTTCTCCTTTCTTTCTGTAAATAAAAAAAAACTGATATTTTTACCTAGGTAAACCTTTGGCAAGTAGGCTTGAGTTCACAAAACTATTCCCGATGTAAAGAAAAGTAGTTGTTTTTTATTTTATTTTTGCCATACTAATGTTTAGCAAATATTGTGGCAACTTTTTGAACTTTTAGAAAATTTTGTTGCACATTATTTTGCAACTTTTGGGGAAATTTTTGGGCAGATTTTGCTACTTTTTGGCAATTTTTGTTTTGTTGCGATTTTGCGAATTATGGGGTTTTAAATGACAAACAACTGTGGATATAGAATATTGTGATTATGTGTTCCCTTCTCTATATGATCAGGGATAATTATGGCAAAACAACTTGATAAACTAGTTAAAACAATAATAAAGAAATAAAACGTTTTTGTTTTATCTTTCGGAAATAATATAAAGCTAACCGTTTATGAAGAAAAAGAATATGGCGATATAATAACAACTAAAAAAAGGTAAATGTAATGTGAAATCAAACTTTAACCAAAACTACGTTATTAAAATGAACTAGGAAACAATAAATACATCTTTGAAATATCTTGGAACATCTTTGGCTTTTAACGTTTAACTTGACTCGAACAAAACAAACAGAAAAAAGATAACACCTCAAACAGCAATAGAGAAGATGTGAGATTTGCTTTTTAATTTTCTTTTTTTTTTACGATCCATTCTTAACATAAAAATATTAAAATTATCATCACGTATTTTTCATTCATAGTTGCACTGCTTGTCTCTTTCAGTTTCAGGGAAATGTAAAGTGCCAATAATCTGTCCATCATCCGTAACGTTGTTTGACAAAAGTTAAAACCTGTATTGCCAGAACCATTCACATCTGCATTCTCACCTGGAGCGCAAAACAAGCTTCACATTGATAGAGGAGGGGCAACAAAAACCCGTGCCCCCTCTTTGTTGTTTACACCGAAATTCTTCTTCACGTGATACAGAGAAATACTGCGGACTCCGATGAGATACTCCACTACATTTTTTTTCTAAAATCTGTAACACAAATAAGGGAGTTTAGAGCAACGGTTAATTGATTACGACTGGTTTCGTTTCTGAAGAGTGGAAATGTTGTCTTAATAATCACTCCGACGGCCTTGAAAGACTTTACATTTTAGTACCAATTTATTATCATGCTTCATTTGTAACGGGAAACATGCTGTAATATGTTCGATGTGAACGACTGCCCAATTTAATGTACGTTTTAAGTCAAAGTTAGAAAGTTGGGTCTTGCAAAAAAAAAAAATTATATAGATTGAAAATTAATGAACCTTTTACCGAATGTCGATGCAAAAAAATTAGTCACCCTATAATTAACTCCCAGATAGCGACGGGATAGCTGAATTATCATAACAATCTATTGTTTTAGTCATCGCTTTGATTGAACATAAAATGTCTAAATATGAGTGCGCCCATTTGATGGCATGCTATCTGTATGTGGTCGATGACAATAATTGTATTGCTTTGCGCACAGTTCATGTTCCACTGTGCACACAATGTCTCCGCGATTATCCAGTTGTTGCAAGCTGCGGGTGTGATATAGAGGCCGCTGCTCTCCTTACACGACCATAAAAACTGTTGGCAGCCTCGTTCCAAAAAGCGGCAGCCAGCATTGGTTCTGTCGGCATATCCTCCTCGGTCACCGAACTGTACTCTGATCGGGTGGTCGGGCAATCGTGATTTCTTCCCTCATCACAGGGACTCGGGGCAGCTGTTTTTCTGCCCCACTCTCCCAACAGTGCTGCCACACTGTCCTGGGCACACTGTGGACCTACAGTGTCCTGTGCGTTATAGTGCACCTCTGAGTGTGTCTCTCGGTTTGAGAAATCCCCGGCTTGCGCCAAGCACTGCGCCTCGCACTGCGGTTCGCTGGAATTGGACGTACGTGTATGAGGGATATGTTCTACTGGCAGGGGGCTTCTAATCTCAATGCATTTTGAAGAATGTCCTTCTAAAACAACTCCAGTGCCACCAGATGTGTAAACTTTGCTGTCTTTTTCAGCAGCATCTTCTTGAAAATCGCTCACATAATTCGAACATGCGACTATAGAGTGAGTACTTGGCTCGGAAGCAGGTGCTGGGGGGCGTTCTTTTAATGGACCGACATAAAACGTAGAGTTAGCACAGGGCTCTTTCTCTCCGAAGCAGGTACTTGTAAGGGCCAGCTCCTGAACCAGCTCGCGGAAACCCAGGTCGCCGCTGGAGTCGCCAGTATTACTCCTGGGCTTCAGTTGAGCCACAGCGGCGCAGATTGTGTTTGGAGATGATATTGCAGCTTTCCCTTTGCGCCTAGGGGGCATGAGCTTCAACTCCTCCAGCCAGGCCTGTGTGACAGAGACCTCCGCCTGGAAGTTGATGTTGATTGGCTGGCACGGCACGCTCAGTCGTCTGGCCATGTTTTCTGCCGCCGATGGACCTCTCCTATCTTTATACCTCTTTGGGAGAAGGCTGGCCACAGCTGGGGGTTTGCGGTACCTTACAGGCTTTGCAGCCTTGGGTTGTTTTTGAACCAAAACTTTGCGCGGAACTAGCCGCTTAATAAGCCGCCTTTCATAGATAATGACCCCGTCTTTCATGTCGCCTTCGTCCACCTCTTTAACAACCCATTGATAATCATCAACCTCTTCGAACTCTTCATCGCCTATCTTGATAATCGAACTCACATCACTACCCACTTTAGGAGAATTTGCCGGTTTGCTGGAGTCTTGCGAGGACACTTCGCCTTTCATAAGTGCTGGTTTCTTGCTGCACAATCTTTCTGTACAATTTCTTATTCGTTTCGAATGATCGTTAAATCTGTTCGGAGTTTTTTGCGACGTTTTAGTTGAATTAAATGTTTTTCCAGGGTTGCTGGCACAGCTGTTTTGAACACTCACCCGTTTTTCTTTGGGACCATACTCACTAATTTTTTCTTTGTTCCTTTGCACATAGTTTCTTTTGTCCGGAAAACCATTCTTGCCGGGTGCACTTATTTTAACATCCAGCTTTTTTGCATCTGCAATATTTTGTTTGTAGATTCCTTTAATTGAAAGCCCTGCATTTTGAACTGTCAAACAATTTTCCAAGCGATGAGGGGCGTCTTTGTGAACACTTGGGATAGAACCATCATTAGCATGCGTTGTCGTTTTGTTAAAAGTGCAAGGAGGGCTCTCACTGCTTGCATTTTCAGATGTTCTAGTAAGCCAATTCAATCCATTTTCGACAAAAGGGCAGGATGCTTTTCCTGCAGTATTAGAATTGTCATTGTTTTCGCCTTTTTTCTCGTCGACAAGATGGTTTGTTTTTCTGTCTATCATAACTGGTATACTTTCACCATTTTGATGTTTAGAACT
Organism: Elysia chlorotica; assembly: GCA_003991915.1. Lineage (NCBI taxonomy): Eukaryota > Metazoa > Mollusca > Gastropoda > Plakobranchidae > Elysia > Elysia chlorotica. The sequence goes on from RQTK01001605.1 coordinate 21,171, forward strand.
CTCATATTTTTCTGCTTGCAATCTGTCCTTTCTTTCCTCCACTGCAGGGTGTCTGTTTGCAAGGTTTTCTCCAGCATCACATACTAATTTCGTCGGTTTTGATACGCAAAGTGAGTTTGCATGTGATTTTGTACTTGTAGTGCATTTTTCATCCCTTTTCCCTTCCAGTTTATTATCAGAAATAACCGAAGGGAAATTTTTGTTCTGTTGGTCAGGGGCGACAGAGAGTATGTAGGTCGTGCTCAGAGACGAAATACTCGTTGTTGTTTGTTCCTTTATGACAGGGTTAGTGATAGCGGCTTTTGATTCTTTCAGCGCGCTCACTACGCTTTCATTGACAATTAAACCGTGCCCCAACGGATTATCACGTGGATAGTTTGGGGAGCGTGCGTTGAAACCTTGAGCTGATTCACCAGGTAGGCGTGCGTGTGTGCCAGTTCCGCCAATATTGTCGCCCTTTGTTTGAGTGTAAATATCTTTATCACCATCTGCGACTTTCGATGCAGGGGTACTGCTCTTGTTCTCTAGAGTAATGCTTCCATGATCCTTGATCCCAGCGTTTACATCGTGTTGTATATTACTTGTTTCAGATGTCTGGGGCAATGGGTTAACAAGAACTGAGGTCGTTTTGAGTCCGCTAGGAGGCGCTGAAGCCTCAGACTCCACTGTAGCTTTAGTCCTTGCCGAAGGATTTGTATCGGCTGTTTCGTACACTGCCGGCTGGACGTCAGGCTGAATTATCTTCTCCCTATCGCTCTCATGTTTATCCAGATCGACACACATTTCTGCCTTCTTCTCTAAAGGTTTAAGGAATCGAATCATCTTTTCTTCTTGGCTTTGATTGGTAGTTGGTTCTGGAAAGTTTTTTTCAGGGGGTTCTTCATTGTGCGGATTTGCTAACTCAGGGTGATCACTTAACGTGTTTAAATCTTGAGCGTCACTGCTGTTGCAGTACTGTTTATGTCTGTCCTCAATAGCATTAGCGGCGACTGAAATTGCCTCTTTATGTGTGTTGCCTTTATTAGCATTGTCCTTGCTATCTTTGGAAGACAATACTTTTACACAAGGACCTCGTGTGCCAAACAGAGACGAAATATATTCATCACCAGACATGAAAGGAATATCTGTTTTGTTTGTTTTACGACAACCATTTGATGAGGACAGAACTTTTGATGTCCAAAGAGAATGACTAAACGGACCACTAGCTCTCTTGTCCGCCGCATGTTCTGCCGAAAAGTTGAGAGTACATATAGAGGCCATTCCAAGCGTTAATACCTTCCCACGGCGATTCCTCGCGACCACCGGTTCTGCAGTGATATCCAAACAATCGGAAGTCGCTTTGAATACAGGATGGGAACATTTATAGACGTCTCTTTTCTCTTGCGCTGTCAGAATGGGTAGCCTTTGAGGAGGAGCTGACCTGGTAGGTCTCTTAATGCCTAAGTTTGCCATTGTTTTTTGCAACCGTGACATAACCCTACCTTCACAGGGTAGCTCAGACAGACTCGGTGCGTTCTCCTGGAGGCAGGCCAAACCTGTTGCTTTGTAATAGATCCACGGCAAGTGAGTGACGACTAGATCGGACTTCAGGTAGACATGTGGCCGCTGCTCATAGACCCTTAGATATGCTCCAGACTCACTCGTCTCGTTGTAGCATCCGCTCAAAAAGGCATTCCACTCGGCACCGTCCGTGGCCTTGTCTTGCACTTTCGACCACTTGGAGCGCCGATTTGTTTTCATAGCTGTAGTTTTACCGTCATCGTCGTATTCATCAAAACCTCCGTGCATTCTCTGTATTGAAGATGATCGCGATTGTCTCGCTGGTTTATGTAATTCAATCCGAGCATATTCCCTAGACTGAAAAGGCAATCCAGGTGGAAAGCGTAATAGAGAGTTTGGTCGGAGGGAATACATTGGCTGTTGCTGCTCAGCTTTCTCAACACACAACGACTCTCCTTGTAAAGAGAGAGATGGGGGCCCGTCAAGGGATAGTTTGGTACACAGACCATATTCTGATCTTGTCAACATGCGATGGTGCATTCGGCGCATTTGTTCCGCAGCAACAATGTCTGTAGAACAATTTTTTAAAATCGTTGCCATATTCATACTGCCTTGCTCCTATTATCATAGCAAATGACACAACGTCTTGATGTTCCCTGCACTCTAAATTTTATATAACTTTATGTTGGTATCGCATTGGATTTGAGTCTAATGTTTCAGAAGAATCGTATAAATTAAATGTATTGCCACGTTGCTGTTTTCATTGATAGCTATTTATCAAAGAAGTCCTCATAAAAGTATTTGCTTAAAGATATCCCTTGATCGTGTTTCCTCTACTTAAAGATGGCGCTTTTATGCCTGTGTTTCCTGTGGAATGGAAAATGAAAAACAAAACAGGAAAAGAGAAAGAAATCAGAAAGTATTATGAAATCAATGGGAACTCCTGAGCATGTTAGAAGACATAGAGTTAATCATATAATGTATTATCTTAAAAGAGGAATTAATGCGTTTCTTTTTCTTAGATTACTTCTAAGGGCTTAGCAGTAAAAGATTAATATCTATTTCATAAAAAGAAAAAAAAACAATATTTAAATACAATCTCCTATCGACAATTATGATAGAAAAGTAAGACTTACACTGCCGGTGTTTAAGGCGCTATTGCCGCGAAAAGCTTTCAAACATAGGCAAATTCGAGATGAGGGCAAATAAATTGCTTGTTATATAGGTGGTTAAGTATGCTTGTCCCTTACCACCTTGGGCATAGTGAGTTCAAAGGTTTATTGTGGAAGGATAATATGATATGGAGAACCATAACCTCGAGGAATGGTGCAGACACTCCTGGGTGTTTTTTATAATATTAAGATTTGGCAATAAATTATAAGTGGCCATTTTGGCAAGTCAAGCAACAGTTTCACTTTCATAACGATTATTTTCTCTTTCTGATCCAATGTGTTTGCATCTTAAAATTCCCATATGGCTTATTGTACGGATGAGTGAGCATGTTTATACGGCACGTCAGCACAGTAGCGGCTATGTTGTGCCAAGGATGTTCTATAACAGTTAATACATTTCACCATAAGTAACGGTGACTCCTTTTTCTGTTTGAGTGTTCAAAGCATAAAAATTGTGCATAAAAAGGTTGGTTGAAAATGAAGGGTATATACAGCAGTTTAAAAGATCCGCGTGTTGGGTTATCACAGTTAAATCAATGTCCTTTCGAAACCTCAGTTTGCGCTGAGGGTTAACATAATTCAGTGTTCAGTGATGTTAGGAACCCTGCAGCGTTGACTTATTTAACATCTTTTTCAATTCCACCTTCTTCGATATATGTTGTAAGTATTGTATGTGGTAGATGCATATTACGGATATTTCATGCCAATGAATGGCCAATAACACCATCTGGAGTCGCTTTGGTAGTGCAAGAGCTTGTTGTGTGAAAATTCGTTCTAGTGATTTTGTTGTGTGAACACCGTCACTTCTTTCCCAAAGATAAAACAGTGGAACTTTTTGCATGCGTGAGCAATGGCCAACATTTCCTTTTCTATCTGTGCATACTTCTGAAAGATTGGTGCTGTCACACATACATCTTGAAAGCCTTCTGTTGACAGATGTTTTATACTTTCAGCAGATGCCGTAGTCGCTAGTCCTCGATGCTAAAGTTTGGGATGAATTTTCCCAGGCATGTCACAAAATTTAGGAACCCACTACTTGGTCGCGAGGTCTTGGCATTCCCTGAACTGCTTTTATCTTCTCCAGATCTGCACCTAACCCCTCTGCACCGATGACGTGGCCACAATACTGCATGGACATTTGGCGAAACAGCAACGTGTCCATGTAAGGTTTCAATAATATACTCTGTGTCTTTTTAATACATTTGCAAGTACAGGTATCTCATGTTCTATGACTTTTCCAATGTTTTCGCCTTTGCTACTTTTTGTTTGTTTTTAGATTAGGTATGTCTACCGCCACCATCACCACCACTGCCATAACCACCACCACCACCACCACGTTTACTACTACTATTACTACTACTACTACTACTACTACTACTACTACTACTACTACTACTACTACTACTACTACTACTACTACTACTACTACTACTACTACTACTACTACTACTACTACTACTACTACTACTACTACTACTACTACTACTACTACTACTACTACTACTACTACTACTACTACTACTACTACTACTACTACTACTGTTACCTAGTGCTGAGACGGTAACGCTTTTTCTTAGAACCGCGGTTCTCGTTTCCTCCCCGTGGTTCAACCGTTCAAACCGGTTCGCAACCGGCCAAGATTACCATCACTTTTCAACCACATGGAGCGCGGTTCGCTCTCTATGCTTTAGTAAATGGCTTATGAGATGTATATTTCTGTGTAAAAACGTGATTACCGTGGGCGAGCCGGTGAGATTGACCTTTTACCTAACTGGAAGTGAATAACAGTGGCTGGCTTCATGTCTCAGCCTCTCTCTTCCTCTCTCTGTCTGCGTTGAAGTGCATGGCATGGCAAGCAGATGTTGGCCTCTATTATTAAACTAATTTTCTTATGAACAATTAGGCGTGTGCCATGTGGCCAGTATAAATCGTAATGTGTCACAGACTAGAATGGATAACGTGCCCATTCCTAGTTTTTCCTACCAATCCTATTGAATAACAAATGATCTAAACGAAACGCGCATTTTTTTAATGTGGATGTGTGTGCCATCCTCGGTTTCCAGTCTTGTTTCTCTTCCTGTTGCATCGCTTTTCTGCTCCGTGCAGAATTATTGACTACATTGATACTGTACATGTACTTTTTTAAGATACATTTACGCCTTGTTCTTGCTTTTTACACCCTTTGTATCAAGTCCACTGTATCCAGATGGACTTGATGTGCGACACCGTGTACGACTATGGAGATGCTCCGACAAAGAGGGCTTCTCCACGGACTGCAGTGGAGCGAACCTGCTAACCTGCAAGAACGGGCGCTGCCTCAGCCGGACTACCAGTGTAACGGAGAAGTTTATCGTGGCGACTCCACTGATGTGCTGGACTGTCACAAGGGGTGTTCACCGGGCACGGTCCAGTGTGGCAACCTCTTGTGAATCGAGGTCACATGGCTTGGCGATGGGGACGTTGATTGCAAAGATGGCTGGGACGAGATGGATGCCTCGCCGGCCAGTTCCGCTGTACCGACACCTTCCGCTGCATCGACATCTGGTGGAAGTATGACGGCTACGGTGACTGCGTCGACTCTAGTGACGAGCTAGCCCGCAGCTGTGAAGCGGCTAACGGTGGAAGTGCGCCAACAGCCGCTGAATCGACGCCGCCTGGAGATGTGACGCGGAGAACGTCTGTGGCCACGCCTCTGACGAGATCGGATGCCCGACGATCAACCCCAGCCTGTATAACGATACGCTTACCATCAGAGACTACGCCCTCATGAACAAGACATCGCACCAATTCTGCATGGACTCCGTGGAGGGAGACAAGTACTGCCGCAAGTTCTGCGGAATGTGCCTGCTCGACTCCAACACGACCTCCGATCCCTGCATAGGGCATAACTAAGAGCTTTCTAGCAGTAACACACACAGAGGGACCAGCATCATTGCATCTGTAGATGCGTGCTGCAACCAGATCAACTTGATGTCTGTGTTGTGTTTTCAGTCAACTAAATCCAGAACAAAAGTGTGGATATTGCGATCAAACGACCTGTATCAGATTTCAGCAAAGGCAAGTCAGTTAAAAAGACCTGTGGTACTGTTATATTCACATGTCTTTATATGAACCAACTTATGGTTCTGTTATATTCACATGTCTTTATATGAACAAACTTATGGCTCTGTTATATTCACATGCCTTTATATGAACCAACTTATGGTACTGTTATATTCACATGTCTTTATATGAACAAACTTATGGCTCTGTTATACTCACATGCCTTTATATGAACCAACTTATGGTACTGTTATATTCACATGTCTTTATATGAACAAACTTATGGCTCTGTTATATTCACATGCCTTTATATGAACCAACTTATGGTACTGTTATATTCACATGTCTTTATATGAACAAACTTATGGCTCTGTTATATTCACATGCCTTTATATGAACCAACTTATGGTACTGTTATATTCACATGTCTTTATATGAACCAACTTATGTTTCTATTATATTCACATGCCTTTATATGAACAAATGTACGCGTTTCATACGCAAAAAAGTCCGTCTGCCACAATCAACAAGAAAAAATTGCAGCGTTCAATTAAATCCAAGGTTTTATATGGAGGACACTTATCAGTATTCGACCTCTCCTTATTGTGTCTTCTGTATACCTCGGCGCCAAAATTACCGCACTTGAGAGCCTCCTCAACAAATATTAACCTATAAACTATCGTGTCGCCTGTTGTGGTCTTATTTATAAACATTAATTTCACAAACTAATATCAGAGTGAAGAAAACACCGTAAACAATATAACTTTTGAAAGCAATAATAAAAAAAATATACTAAGTGACAATATCATGGACATTTTTCTTGCAGCTTACAAAATTAATATTAACTGTCTCATATGATATTAGATTATACAGCTCAGGTTTTCTTATAATTTTAGTTAACGCAACTCAATATGTATATTAATACAGCAGTAGGTTCACAATTTGTTCTTTACGATTCTAAGAGGGATCCCTCAAAACGATAGTATTTAGGAGAAATACGGGTCTTGACAAGTGGGTTCCTAAGTGTAACACCCTTCCCAGCAAAATGAAATAATTATTGTAGAAGAAAACTAACCTCAACTACAAAATGAACAAAATAGCCGGAACTTAATGTTATTCAAGCTCTTCTCAGAACAGCAGTCGTGTCACAGTTAAAGACATTCGTTTTTGCGTACAACTACAGTACAAGGGCCGGTTTGCTCTCTCTTCTTCACACAAAATGATGGATCTATCTAATCTAGATCTATGAATATCCCGATTTCGCTCAAGTAAGATCTAGATCTAGGTCAAGATCAGAATAACTATTATGTACATTCTAGACCCATCCAAAATCTAATCGTTATACTTAAGGTAGCGCACTTGCAGAATCTACTGATAAACATCTACAGTATTAGCTAGATCTAGATAGATTTTACATCTAAAACCTCTGCCTTTTTCTAATCTGGGCAGCGAATGCCGGAAGGATTAATCGCTCTATTATGAATACAAGAAAAGAAACAACAAAAGACTATACTAAAGATAAGGAGAGAAACATTCTTCGAGAGTATTTTTCTCCTTTTTCTCAAGTAAATTATTATGCGCTCACCATAATAATTGATCTATCCCGTTGTAGTTTACGACATTGTATGAAGTCTCTCTCTCTTTTTTTCTCTCTCTCTTTCCATCCCCTTCCTCTCTCTCTCTCTCTCTCTCTCTCTCTCTCTCTTCTCTTATCTCTCCCTATCTCTCTCTGTCTCTCTCTCTCCCTTTCTCTCTCTCTTTCTTCATTTCTTAAATCTAGTTTGCTGCTCCGTCGAGTAACATGGGATCAGACAGTCCCTGTAAATTTACATTGTCTTCTAGATGTACACCATTTACACACACTGCTTGCAACGCTAATAAAGCAAAATTGTGGCTTTTCAAGAAGTTGAGATAAAGAATATCTGAGGTTTAAATTACATAGGCCGCAATTAGAGATTGTAATAAAACCAGTCATTAAAACAAATCATTGCTCTTCAAAAAAGACAAAAGAGGAACATTGGATTTAAGTAAGAAAACAGGTGGCTTCAATGGGAGGAAGGGGAGAAAACGGACCCTAACTGGCTCTAGTGGTATGGCGTTGGTCGTCCATTTGGTAAGTCCGAGGATACCAGATAGCCTCGGGTAGGTCCCTGGTCATTCTTTAATGTGACCGACTTAGACAGGAGTCATGGTATCCCCACCCTGTCTCGAGTGTGGCAGCACATAAAATTGTCAGACGTCCATCTTGGGGCCCGTCCACAATAATTTATAGCCTATATAGTGCTGATGGACAAATTGCGCTTAGTTTCTTTTGGACTGAGAGTAAATGTTGTATACACTGACTTGTTTGGGTTAATTATCAGTTTCCATTGTTTGCAGTACTTATTTAGCATTTCTAGGTCTCTGTTTAGATGTCTGGCATTCTGTCGAGTGTATTTACCAGTATGCCATATTACCAGGTCGTCTGCATAGAGAGCCTTCTGTGATTTGATGTTCTTAGCAATATCATTGAGGAAAATCAGGAAAAATGTACAGCTCAATGCTGAACCCTGTGGAAGACCATCTTCAAGGACTTGTTTTGATGATAGTGAGTTATTAAGTTTTGTCTGTATAGTTCTCTCACTAAGAAAACCTTTGATCCACCGGTACATGTTACCTTGAATTTGTAGTCTCTGCATTTTTAAAAGTAAACCTTTTCTCCACACTCTATCGTATGCCTGTTGTAAGTCTATAAAGACAGCAGATGTGTGGTGTCCGTCTTGGTATCCATTTTGTATGCTTTGACAGAGCCGAAAGAGGTGGTCTTCTGTACGACTTTTTGCCCTGAAGCCTGCTTGGTCTTCAGTAAGGATTTTAGATTCTTCTAGCCACCAGTAGAGTCGTCGATTGGTGATTTTATCGTCTACTGTACCAACACAGGAGGTCAGTGAGATTGGTCTGTAACTCTTATGATCCTTTGGGTATTTATCTTTCTTTAAGATGGGCGCGATGTGAGCGTTTTTCCAAGCTTTTGGGAGTCGCCTACTATTCCATGAATAATTGAGAAGATATAGCAGTGTTTTATTTCCAAGTGGACCCATGTGTTCTAACATTTCATTATGTATTTTGTCAGGGCCTGGGGTCTTTTTCTCTTGAGTGTCTTTAAGGCAGTTACTAATTCCTCAAGTTTGAGTTGTTCTGTAAAAATTGTGGCAATACCTTTTTCATTTTTTCCCCTCATCTTCAGTTCTTTCATCAATGCCCTGTCTTTTAGCTTGTCTGTTCTAGATTTATTTATATTTGCAAAGTGTTTGTTAAGCTTCTCTGACTGTTGTTCCTTGGTTTTGCAATCTGTCATGGGTTTTGGATTTGTTTGTGTTTTTTTCCAGAAAGGTTTTCTAAAATCTTCCAAGCTCTTCTTCCGTCTTTCCTCAAATCTAAGGTTGCACATGTTTCTAATAATAATAATAATAATAACAACAACAACAACAACAACAACAACAACAACAACAACAACAACAACAACAACAAGAACAACAACAAAACTAATAGTAATTTTAGCATAGGCTAATACCAGGACAATTTATTATAAATAATACACAATAAGGGCAACGAAAACTGTTAATTGATTTATATGCTAAGGGTGTCTACTTTGAATTGTCATGATCGTGAACATTTTTCGACTCTTTTAAAGAAAGATAAAAACTTTTAAACTTATAAAACATTTTCCTTTTTTTGTCCTTCGCTTCATATAAAAAAAAAGTAATTGGAATAATGCTTATCTCGATTGACGGTCTGATTACACTTGGTCATGAGGTCTGATGGAAAATAACCACGCGTGCGGGATTCCATAAGCATGAATACATTTTTAACATTGAAAGGTGTCAAAAAGAGCGTGTCAACATTTCTTTCATGCTCGATTGTTGGGCATTTTATAAAGATTCCAGTTTCTGTTTGATTAAATAGGTTTAAGAAAGTGAGAAAACGAAAAATCCATGTATAATTTTGAACATTTAACATAATGTTACTCATTTAATAATGATCACTCAATTTGGTTTTTCTTCATTTCTTAGCTTGCTCAAACAAAATTTTTATGACATCGTTGGAAAAAGTATAAACATTTGAGAATTCTTCAAAGGCTGTAATTATGCATGTAAGATTATTCAAAATATAGTACACCTTTTGTCTTAAGACTTTCAAAGCTACTGGTTCTCTCTCTCTGTCTCTCTCTGTCTCTCTCTCTTTCTCTCTCTCTCTCTCTCTCTCTCTCTCTCTCTCTCTCTCTCTTGCTCTCTCTCTCTCTCTAAAGAGAGACGTAGATACTCGACGTTTTTTCATACATTAAATACTTCTTTTCAAAATCTTCATCGCCACAGATTCATCAATAATTAGTTAATTCTTCTACTGTAGCGTGTTGTCAAAGATTCTCCAATAACTCTTTGATAGTCGGCCTAGCCCACGATTGTCCATAGATGCACCTCAAGAGCTGTTCCTGCAGCTTGACCAACTTGTGATACCCTACATCACTGTCTTCAGTTACCCCATAACTTCGTTTCTTTCTCTTGGTGACATGCTTTGACTTAATGTAACATTTCCTTATGGAACACCTGGGTCTCGACAAAGACTTAATACCTCTTGAATGACCTGCCATATACATTAACGCGTCTTGCAACCGGTTCCTACACTTTTCTTTTGGTTTAAATGCTTGACCTTGCAGATTGTGATGCTTCTTGTGGATATACTTAACGGATTTTGCTACATCAAAATGGTACATGTGAAAATAGGGGTATAGGTTGTCTAGAATAAGTATACACAGGCTGTAAATGTCTGTGGATATTGTAGAAACTTCGTTGTTGCTAACCAACTCTGGAGCCAGATAACTGAACAAAGAAGTGTCTTGATGTGTGTCACAAGGCTGAAAACCCTCAAGAAGGGGCGTTACTCTGCCCAAATCCACGAATTGAGCTCGGATTTCACCCCCTTCGAATCCCAGGAGAATGTTGCCGGAGTGTAGATTGTTGATCAGAAAACCTGATCGATGGACAGTGTCAACCATGTTTGCTACTTCTACAAGGATATTTTCTATAGCAATATGTCTGTACGTCTTTTTATGACAAGACTGGTAGGATGGATGGGCCCGTGCCAAAATTAAGAAATACTCTCGAAGTAAACAATGGTAACTCTTGTTTGTGCTGTTGGAAGGTACAGTGTTTCCTCTAGGTGTCCCCGAAATAGCTCTTTTTATGGCGGCCTTGTCCCACTCCACCGCTTGAGTCAAGGCGGCAAACCTGTCCAGCGTTACTCCACGGCCAAACCGCTCCTGTACAAAAGCAGCCTCGCTCATGTTCCCGTCGACGAGAAGAATTCCAACTATCCCAGGTGCAGCCCCCAGACGTGAGACATGCTGGGTCCTACAAGCCTCGCGGCGGATCGATTCAAAATCGCTGTCGTAAAACTGTTTGATGATCACCCGCTCTTGTGACGAGTTTATTTTAGCTAGCCTTATAACGTCCGTGGTGGGAAGCTGGGTCAGCAACGGTTTGTCACGGCTGTCTATATGTATAACATCTAACGGATCCACGAGTACTAGTGGAACTGGGCAGTCTTCGTTGTAACTGGTTATACTTGAAGATTTTGACTTGCTATATGTATTTCTTCCGCCATGTCCAGGAAAATAGGCAGGTGAGTTTAGATTTTTTCGGCCAGCAAAGAGTGGCGAAAATGGAAAAAACGTTGGTTCAACGGTAATGTCGAAACGTTTACTGTGACAGCGGGTATAGCAGCTACGAAAGGTATTGAGTTCCACCAATCTCATTTCTGCTAAAAGTAGTTCTAATCTTGCTATGATGTACTTTAGTCCCGGCCTATCTTGTGGTTCTTGAGCTTTACACCAAAGAGAAAGTAGTTTAAGATCTACGATCTCAGCTGTGCCTGCGATACCCTCGATCAGATGACAAAAGAGAATACGTCGGTAGCAGGCGTGGTTGGGTTGTGGACATAGGAGCCCGCATTACGTACCGTCTTTGTGGTGAGATTGTGATGAAAGTCTGTGATTGATGAGAGATCGTCAGTATTTTGATGAACGCAACATTTTTCATTTATTTGAGGGCGATGAAAATTTACACTGCAAGCGATGTCACCGTTATATTCTTTGCTGATATTCACAGTTTCTCTGCTGCTTATTTTGTTTATATTGCATTTTCCATTGATGCGGTAAGGTGTTTTGTTATTAAAACAAACGTTGGTTTTATCGCTCGTGAAAAGGTGACCATGACATAAAGTAATTTTCGTGTTGTCAATCGTATTATTTGGATAGACCTGTCTGGTGTCTAGAGGAGCCAGTGTATATCCCTCTAGTTCTGGTGCCAAAAATGGGTACGATCCTAGCGTCTCATCAGTACTTGTTATGACCCTGCCATGTCTGTACGTGGCGGAGCCAAAGTCTGACACAAACACGTTGGGCAGGCGCGTACCGCAGCTGCAGAGGCTGGAACGTGCCGATGAGACTGGTTTCTGTACAAGGATGTTTCCTGTATGTAAGTCGTTGTGAAGGACTTCCTTGTCGTGCAATTGCTGAAGATTTAAGGCGATTTCCAGGCAAATGTAGACCCACTGAGCTTTGGTAAACGATGGCTTTTTACGCTTCCAGTCAGACACGGTCTCAGAGTGAGGGATGTACTCGTAGACCAGGGAGACATTGGCGGAGAGTGGCCCGGACGGTAATAGACCAACAAGGCTCGGAGTTCGGATCCCGATCTCTTCCACGTACCTTGAACAAAGAACATGTGAATTATTAATTATGTCTTTCCATTAAATTGTCAGGTTTCAATTTATATATTCATATTAAAATGTATTTAAACGTTTACCCTACTAGAGTAAAAAAAAATACATTGATATTTTAGGATTTCAATAAACGAAGGATAGTTCAGGATATTTCCACATTTTCCGCAAAATGCGCCAGGACACAAGCATAGATGAATATGGTTTAGAAAGATTGATTGGTAGGAAATTTAGGATATTACAAAGCAAAAAAAAAATTACAAAAAATAGTATATAAAATTGTTGTATTTTACTAGCTCGAGATTCATTTTATAGAATAAAAAAGTTATGGCCATGGAACTATAGCGAACCTGTGTATGCGAACTTCCTCCATGATTTCTGCCAGGTCTGAATCCCGGAAGGACTTGATAGCGACGCGACTTCCGGTGTTTCGAAGCTCGCCTAAATACACATCGGCGAAGGCTCCGTGTCCAATGCGCACAAACTGCTTCGCCGAGTCTACGTAGTGAATGACGTCATTCTCGTGCAGAAGTAGCGGATAGCGCTGATCTGTAGGGAATCAGATTTTTTTTTAAACATGACTTGTGCCTATTAAGTAATGAGTTCATGGATTCTGCACAAATTATTAGTTTTTAAACATCTCGCTTCCTCTATCTCTATCTTTTGTATCTCTTTGTCTAAACCGTTCCATCATTTCCTTTTTTTTTCTATCTGTATGCCTGTCTGTTTGTATCTCTATCTTTTTTTTTCGTTCAGTGCTAAAAATAAAAACAAGCACCCTGTTTGCATGAATATCATTAATTTTTCATTAATGTATTTTCATATTTAATAGCTTTTATAGTATCTTACATCAAAATTAAAAAAGATGTATATCGTTTCTTTTGGAATTAAGATGACCTGCAGGGGTTGGGGGGATGTAAGCATCTTTCCTGTAGTTATTCCGGCTACTGATGCTTCCAGCGCAACTCCAACACACGACCAGTACTGCGGGGGGAAAAGATATATATATATATATGGGCGATTTATTCATACATACATGTATTTGCAATTTATTGTATACTAATGAGAAAACCAGATAGAGAGATAAGATCTGGGACAGGATAGGAAGATGGATCAGTGGAAGCAAAAGGATCGACTTGATTGTGAAGTGCAAGGACAGAGAGATGTGGAGGGATATGTTCACCAACGCCAACCGGCACGGCAATCTATCATTCTATGATGGTGATGACTGAGCAATTAAGTTTGAAAGCATAACAGCAATTAATAGATTAGTTCAAAGTAGTGTGTTTAAAAGCTTTGGAGACGAATTAATATTTGTATTGGACAGATATAGATCGTGATAGTGAATGGTCTCTAAAAATTTCCTTCTATAACGATGTCACTTAGTCTCTCTCTCTCTCTCTCTCTCTCTCTCTCTCTCTCTCTTTCTTGCTCACTCTCTCTCTTTATCCCTCCAACTATCTATCTATCTCTCTCCAACTATCTATCTATCTATCTCTCTCTCTCTCTCTCTCTCTCTCTCTCTCTCTCTCTCTCTCTCTCTCTCAAATACTTGAAAACCACAAACCGATCAAAAGCAGTCTTTAGTCACGGGGATACATTTTTCCAAATCGACGCCATGACGTCCTAGCTACTGTCCATTCACATAATATTATAATATATTTATCTTCATAAACATTCACTATTCACTCACCAAAACTATTTCATTTTATAGGCAAAATAAATAATTTGTCCTCTTTAGTCGGAATTTTTTATGTAATTAATAGTAAAAATGTCATAATTATGTGCATGCATATCAATTACAGATAATACTTCTGTCTGTCTATAAGGCAATGGAAAAAAAAAACTTCCCGTTGGGATTAATAACGTTTTGGTGTGTTATGTATTATGCATGATCGTTGAAAACTTTAAGGAAAAATTCTATACGACCAAGTCCTATAAATTTCAGTCTCTTGGTGGTTGTTATTAACTAAAGAAAAGAGGTCAGCGGTTCGAATCTCAAGTGTTGAACACGCCTCCGTATGGGATTCTCCACTTAACTCAGGGAATGTTTAAGTCACTAGGTTTTTATTTCAGTTCGTAATTAGCTGAACGTAATAGCAGAAGGGTTGTAGTTCTATTTCCATGGGTAAAAGCGATAGTGTCCTTAAATGACTGTATTCATCACGGCATCCCCACAATGCCTCTTTGTGGAAACATGAATTGTAATAATGTTAGACCTTAGCCTTAGGACTCGTCCAGAACATATCCTATAGTTAATATACTACTGACACGTGAGGCTAAGCAATAAATTCTAACTAAAACTAAAACTATCTTCATACTATTAATGTTTGGTTTTACTGCCGAAGGCACCGTTTTTGTATGATTCATCTGAAGATCTAGTGGAGTTGAAACTTAACAAAGAGTACTTAACATTTGAATTTTCGAGGAATGCGTGCATACTAAACCTCGAACACCTGCCTCAGCAGAGTTTACATTTAGTAAAAAAGCAGAATATCTGCTACTAGATCGTGACGGCTATTTTTTTTTTAACTTAACGTATTAGTAATGTGTGATAGTGTGATATAAATACCGTGTTATGTTCCTGAACGTTAGATTTTTTTTATATTTACAGTTGTTAAATACATTGTGTGTGTGTTGTTTTTTTTTATGTTGTTTTTTGTGTTGGGTGTTTTTTTTGTGGGGGGGGGGGGGGGGGGGAGGGGGGATAGTCGGGGGTAGAACGTCAGCTTCCAATGCAAAAAGTGCGTGGTTTGAGCCCTGAATATTTCGCTCTCTACTGTTTGGGTCGGTGTCAGTTTAATGGGATCGACTGAGACAGGTGTCATGATATCCCCGCCTTGTCTCGTGTGGGGCAGCAAATAAAATTTCAGACGTCAGTCTTGGGATCCGTCCACAATATAGCCTTTATAGTGCTGATGTTGGACGTTAAACCAACTCAACTACAACTACATAAGCGCGCGCGTGTGTGTGTGTTTAAGACTTGTATCGGTAAGCCGTTTTCTGGCCGTAGTGCCTCAAGACTAGAAAAAAATATAGGTGTTGTCAGTAAATTGCAGCCAGTCACATTATAATTGGAATAACTTAAATTATGTTATCGGTCTATTGGTTTAATAATGCAATTGTAGTATACCTATAAGAAACTCTAGGCTTATCTTAATAACCAAGTAACCACAATAATATTATTAGAAAGAGAAAATTTGATGTGTTTATATTTTCAATACATTCAAATTACAGTTAAATAAAATAATAAAACCAACAAAAATTAAATATGCAAATAGTACAAAACTAAAATGATATTATTCATAAAGCTTATCATTGCAAAACAGTAAAAAAATACAGTGGAAAATAGCCAAATGCAAATGAATATTTTGAACCAAAAGCGAAAAAATAAACAAAAAAAAATGAAGATAATCAAAACTACAAAACAAAAACGAACAAAAAAATTCAAGACTGGTGGTAAAAGTAATTAATACACACCCTCTAGTTACCATAAGTCTTACCTACAAAGAGAAAAGTTTTCTGTGAAAAATTTCTGTTCATTTCGTTGCCAAGTGCTTAAATAACTAAATGACTATAAAAATGTTAGTATCCAGTGTTAGGTCCAAATTGCAAAACAACACGTTCTGGACTCGAAGTCTTCTCTCTCTGTCTGATTTGGACCGGCTAAATACTGGTATGGGTCTGCTATGTGTTTTGTCTCTGTTTAGGTGGTCTTGATTGAGTGAAAAATCTTTAACTTGCAAAAAAAAAAAAAAAAAAAAAAAAAAAAGAAAAAAAAGTGACCGGGATCAAGACTTTCTCGATAGTTGTATTTATGATTGCTTATTGTTCTCTGCTATATCTTTTTTTTTTGTTTATAAATAATACTTATATTTATTTTCGATCCTACTTTTTATTTTGTAGTTGCTTTGAGTATTTCCAATAAATTATAAGCTATTTTAATAACTTTTCAGATAATTAAACAAGAATCAGTGCAGCGGTTAGGAAGCTATAGGAAAATATTTGTTGATTACACTTTTTAACTCAATTTTTTATAACATTTAGAAAATGTTTGACCGTCTTTATTTTGATTCATGTTTTCCGATGAAAGATAAGATAAGAAACATGTTCAAAATAGTCGGTCAGATTAAGGCTACAAAGAAAGATTTGCATGGCGTTATCTTTTTTGATTAAACTTTGGGATTTTTAAACACAATTTTTTCTAACATTTAGAACTTGTTTGACCGTCTTTCTTTTGATTCATGTTTTTCCGAAGAAAGATAAGAAACATGTTAAAAATAGTCAGATTGTGGCTATAAAAAGATATAGATGGCAGCATTATTCGAAGAGCGGATTCCTGTAATAGAGGGTTCTTAAACTAAGAATGTTGACACTTTATCACATTGCACAATAATATATCTAGATGTCAGTTGTTGTTTTTTTAAGGGCCTGAGTGATGCAATGTAGAACGCACTGTAAACCGTTGCACACACATCGCTCACAATCACAACTGTAAAGATGATAAGCCATAATACAATGACAACAGTTTGAAGTTACCGATTTGTGTGGGAGTTTACGGTGTGTGTGTGTGTGTGCGAGAGAGAGAAAGGAGAGGGAAGAGTTGGGAGAGAGTGATAGAGAGAGTAAGAGAGAGAGAGAAGTAAACAGAGCGCTACAGAGAGAAGAGGGACAGAGAGAAAAAGAAACGGAGAAAGGTAGATAGCGAGAGAGAGAGAGAGAGAGAGAGAGAGAGAGAGAGAGAGAGAGAGAGAGAGAGAGAGAGAGAGAGAGAAATAGAGAGGAATTGGGAGAGAGATACAGACACACAGACATACACAGACAGACAGAAAGAAAGAAAGAAAGAGAGAGAGAGAGAGAGAGAGAGAGAGAGAGAGAGAGAGAGAGAGAGAGAGAGAGAGAGAGAGAGAGAGAGAGAGAGGAATGGTAACACTTGTCTATGATATTATACCACGTATTAGCGTCGTGACAACCTTTACTATCGAGCAGAAGGAGTGAGAGCTGTTATGAAACCAGCGACAGATGTGTAAACCAACACGACTCAGGCCACTTTGATATTGACCTGTCCAGTCGGGAGGATCAATCTCAGAGTCAGCGGGGGGCGAGAGTAGAATTTGGCCCTGGGGTAGAACGTCGGCTTCCGACGCAGCAGGCCCATGGTTTGGGTCCTTGCAATTTTGCCCCCTACTGGTTGGGCCGGTGTCAGTTTAACGTGCTCGGCTGAGTCTTGGGGCCCGTCCACAATATAACCTACATAGTCCTAATGTTGGGCGCTAAACTAACCCAACGACAATCTGTCTCATATCTAAAATACACAATAATTTAGATTACTTTGGAAAACTAATGAGATAGAATATTCTACAATTAAGTCGACGTTGTGTTTTTCAGAGCTGCAAACCTTTTGACACAATAGCGTATTTGTATGTATATTCTCACAGCGTCCTCTTTTTAGGCTAAATACATTAATTTAATGGCTTGTCAAGTTATCAGCTCTGTATGTTATGTGGGTTAGGGACGACGCTTACAAATATAACAGGCGGGGTTCACCGAAATAAATAAAAATGTGCATTTAGAACCAAGGTGAGCTATAATCACTACCATTATGACATTTTCATTCCTAGCCTGCTTTCATAGAGGCGACAGATTTATGTCACCGAAAATCTAGGCACCGTGAGTTATAGGAATCAGTCAATTTGTGCAAACATTAAGGCACAGGGCTTAGTGTCTGTGTCATTATGCACTCTGGGCGACAGAAAACTTTATTGGATTGTAATTTTCATTTCTACCAGGCAATTCTGGCGGACACGCGGCTCATCTTCGCCTCGTCGCTGAATGAGTGAACACATAATATCTGGACTGGTCAAATTTTCACTGATCATTTTTTTCATCCAGGAAGCATCGTAGAAAAAACATAATTTGATATTTGAATTCAGCTATCAATATTCAAGGAGTCAGTCCAGCAGATTTTCATTTTGTAAATTATTTAAAAAGATGCACATTTTTGTTTTTTTTTCTCAGTGAGATTGTGTGGAATTGAGCAGTGTTCTGTCTCCTCTCGAGTGTGTATGAATATGTGCATATGTTTGCGCAGAGTGAGTGTTTTTTCGCTATTGGTGATCAAACACCAGAGAAAATGCGCGGCTTTGCATACAGCCATCGGTGTGTCAGCCGACAGTAGAATTATGACACGTACACGACGAAATAATTATGCTCGGTGGCTCTCTGTGGGAGCTCTAAGGTAGCATCAAGCTGCTGCGAGGAAAGATTGATTGGGCATCACAGTTGTTGCGCCTAAGTTGGCAAAGTTGACTTACTGAGCCAAATGGATTGTTTGATCAGGTTGCCATCGTTATAAGGCACTTGTGCAAAGAGAGAGAGAGAGAGAGAGAGAGAGAGAGAGAGAGAGAGAGAGAAAGTTGAGTTGATTTAGTTTAACGTCCAACATCAGCACTATGTATGTTGTATTGTATACGGGCCCCAAGACTAACGTCTAACGTGCCGCATCACACGAAACAGGGCAGGATACCATGACACCTGTCTCAGCCGGTCACAACTGACACCGACCCAACCAGGGAACGAAATCGCCGGGGCTCGAAACACGGACCGTTTGCGTTGGAAGCAGATGCTCTACCCCATGGCCACCGCCCCCTCCCCTCTTTTTGAGAAAGAGAGAGAGAGAGAGAGAGAGAGAGAGAGAGAGAGAGAGAGAGAGAGAGAGAGAGAAAGAGAGAGAGAGAGAAAGGGAAAGATAGACAGATAGATATACACAGACAGACAGACAAAAAGTCTGACAATATATCAAAGAGAGAGAGAGAGAAAGCGGAATGATGAAAATTCATGTAATGTAATATACGTTGAAATTATAATCCCCCCCCCCCACAATTTTGTTACCAACGACCTTCAAGCTCTTGCCCCCCCCCCAATCCCATTTCCTTTCTATGCATTCAACTATCATGGATATTCAATAGCTGAATTATATTTTAATAAAGGAGGATTCAGCAATAGTTGACTAAAAAATGAATTTGTATAGATGCAAAAGGTATCATAAACTCACGCTCGTTTACCTGTTTACGTTAGAATAGACAGCTTGGTGCAACTTTTTCTCGGCTTCATTAGCCTAACAATGAGACTTAAGTTTGATTTTATGAGTTCGGACCAAGGATCTATTATAGTAGCACCTGACA
>RQTK01001605.1:42689-64999 GCA_003991915.1 Elysia chlorotica
TAATAATAATAATAATAATAATAATAATAATAATAATAATAATAATAATAATAATAATAATAATAATAATAATAATAATTACAATAACATTCAGATGCATCCCTGACAAACACCTGATATTTCACCAAACACAGCCAATATTGTGTGTTGCTTAGCATCCCACTTCATCATTATATAGGTTATATATGGTGGACGAATTCCAAGACTAAAGTTTGGCATGTCTCAGCCGCTCTCATTTTAACTGACATCGATCCAAGCAGTAGGGGACAAAATTGCCAGAGTGGGGCTCGTGCCACGGACCTCCTGCATTTGGAAGATACATCACAGGGCAATGTGCAAGTATCTTCAGATCTTTAACGAGGTGAACCCCCTTTGCTGGTGGTGTGGTGTGTTGGCTATTTTGGGACAATACAGCCGCGCCTTGAATTGATATCGATATAAACTGTCAAAACCGGAGAAGGGAAAGCGTTGGTCTCCCAGTCAGAAAGTCCGCGGTTCGAAGTGTCCCCGCAGTGTCACTGTGTGGCATCCACTTAAAACGGACGTTAATCTTGAGGTTTGTCCACATGATAGCCTAAATAGTAATGACGTTGGACGCTAAGGAACATACAAACAAATACGTAAGCAAGCCGAAATCTGAGTGAAAAAAAATCTTCACAAGTCACGTTATATTTTTTATCTTAGTGCAATAATGAGTATATATTGCTGATATCGAAAGTTAAACAACAACAAAACAAAACCAAAAATGATAAGAACCGAGGTAGCTCCAGTGAATGATTTAGAATCGGTAAGTGTTGGTTTCGAATCGCAATCAGTCCGCCTTGCTTTCGTATAGTTGAGTTGCTATCAGTATAAAATATGTAATATTATATTCACTGTATGTTTGTGTGGCAACGTATACCAATTGTCGGATCTTAGTCTCGGGAGTCGTCTGCCAATAAAAGGTTTGGGTCTGACTAGATAGGCTATTCTAAATAAAAACCAACCATACTAGCCCTTTGCCTTGTACACGATAAATAAACACAAGAGCAAAAGCGACATCAACATCAACAACAACAACAACAACAACAACAACAACAACAACAACAACAACAAAACCACCAACAGAAACAAGGGGAACAGCAACAACAATAGCAAAAGTGTCTAGAGCGTCTGAAACAGTAACTTCAACAGAATAACAAAAATAGAAACAGCAACAACAACAACAACAACAACAACAACAACAACAACAACAACAACAACAAAAATAGCAACAACGACTAGAGAAAAACCCTCTAGAAAGTACTGCTGAACCTTTGTATACTTTTAAAAAAAGCGAAAAACAAAAACAAAACAAAACTCTAGGTTAAATTCAACAAAATTTAATTTTTCTGTTTAAAAAAAAGTTGCATTAGCTTAATAATATAATCAATGGCTAGGATTAATGTCCCCGCACGGGTTCTATTTGGTTGCATATAATTAATTTAATTTATTTTAAATTAAGCATAATATCTCCAGCTAAAATAATAACATTCTATATTTCCTATACCCGTAACCTATTGCTAGCAAGAACTAGAAGGACAACTTTGTTCTAATACGATAATTAAGTGGGTGTCATGAATGAAAGAAAATATCCAGATCTGTTGGTTCACATTTAATATGAATAATTACTGGAAAAAATTGTGACTCCAGCATTATTTAACACAAGAGCTCTAAAATGAGGAGAAAACATTAATACCATCCATATTCATAATGTTAAATAGGAATTAATTCTTTCATTGTTTTATTCTAATTTTGCAATTAATACATTTACGGGATAATTATGCAGAAAGAGTGATCTCAAACCCTCTATTGAAAACAATTGACGGATAAGTAGACAATGGAATAACTTAATGTTATTTTTAAAGAACTGCAAACGGTTACGACAATACACGGATAAGTAGACAATAGAATAACTTAATGTTATTTATAGAACTGCAAACGGTTACAACAATACTTAAAAAGTTTTTTACATATACTACATCGAGACGACACGTCGTAATTATATGAGAATAACAAGTCTTACGACGAGTCGTAAATTACGGTGACGATATACTTACGGGTCTACTTTTTATTTTGTTGTCGTATGATTTGTAGGAGGTCACTTTTCACGTTGCCAAAAAATATTAATTACTTTGCATGTTAGGCTATAATAAGTTATGTAAATGGTCTGTATAATCTAGAAAAGCGGGATTTCCAACAATTACTTTAATTAAGAAGGTCTCTTTAGAAACTGGAAAGCGAGCGTTCAACAAGTCGGTATTTACTTGAGGCCTTCAGAAAATTGTGGTTTTGTTTGTTGTTCTTATCTAGTTCCGAGTGTTCAATACTTCCATGGTGGTTCCTTAATAAACCCATCGCTGTTTAACTTACGTGGTAAACTTCAATAACTTTGTAGCTACATGTATTTTGTTAAGTTAATTTACTTTCTATCTTGGTGTTTCTCTAATTTTTCCTTGTTTATAGCAATTGTTTTAATAAGGTGCTGAAGTCTTCATGGTGATAGTCAAATTAAAAATTTCTTAAATAGTTTTTGCAATTATGTAAGTATATGATATTTTATTAAAACCTTGACACTATTTTATACAGAATCCTTACTGATATTTTAACGATATCATTCAAGCCGCTTATAATATTAAAACCCACCGTTGTTCCTTTAAGCTTAATGGTGTGCTATGGTGTTTTTTTTTATCACTGTCCGTACATCATGCGATTTGTGTAGGCCCACGCTGGTTGAATAAAGAAAATGGAAAACTGAGAAACACACAAGATTTCAAAAGAGGAATACATAGGAATTCAAAGAGAAACTCCATTTGAAGTGCTATAATTAAAACGCAGCTTGAGGTCTTTATCTTAACAACACGATGTCAGAGAAGGTTACCCTGAAATCGGTCTGCTCTATTACACTGACACCAATACAAGCAGTAGGCAAAACACGACCGCCAGAGTAGAGCTCCAATTGAACTGATTTAGGACTGTACCTCCACAGAAAACAGTAAATAGGACCTGCTGCAGCTCTCCGTGTATGCTTCTTGACGCACGCAACAATTCATTCACATAAGTCATGGTATCCCCGCCCTGTCTTGTGTGTGCACATACAATTGTCAGACCTCTGTCTTGGGGCCCGTCCACAATATAACCTATATAGTGCTAGTGTTGGACGTTAAAAAACCAACTCAACTCAACTCATTAATATTGATTAAATATCTTAAGCGATTTCCATAAACTTTAAAAATGTTATATTTAATAAGAAACGCATTAAAACAGAGAGATTTGATTAAAATAAGAATATAAGAAAGAATTTAAAAAAAACTATTAGATTCATTCAGTTATAGTCTCTATTGTTCCTATTCAACAGGCACGTAAAAACGTGACGAGTAGGTGGAGTGAACGTCTAGAGACAATCTAAGAAGCTACCCACCGCAGATATGACTCAGGAGTTGACAACCATAGAGCAAATCTATGACCAGATTGGGGGCTTGTCGTGGTTTCACCTCATCATTATTCTACTCACTGAATTCTCAAAGTTGATGGTAATATATATATATAATTATGCATTATTGAAAAGCTCCATTTAGGAGTTATTCTTTTTTTTTTCAGCATTTGATTTTGCGAAACCAGTTCTTTGTTGTCTCTATTGATTTTTGTCAGCACGGATCTAGTTTTAGCTTAGAAAAAAATATTAAAAGGAAAGAAAAAAACAAGCACTGAAATTTACCGACCGATTAAGAAAAAATTAGAAATTCGAGATGCGGAAACTTATAAACCAGCATCATAGTAAGTAGGGTAATGTTCAACGTTTTATTGGTGGACACAGCTTTCAAACCTTCAGCCAATTGATGTGATTATCATATGCCCAGCAGAAGATAACCACAAACTTG
Organism: Elysia chlorotica; assembly: GCA_003991915.1. Taxonomy (NCBI): domain Eukaryota; kingdom Metazoa; phylum Mollusca; class Gastropoda; family Plakobranchidae; genus Elysia; species Elysia chlorotica. The sequence goes on from RQTK01001605.1 coordinate 46,589, forward strand.
TCAATCGTGAAACAGAGTTCTTGGATGCGACTTGCAGTGCTGTTTTGTTGTTTTTTTTTCCAAACCTATTAACTACGTACCAAAATAGATCTAAATCTAGACTCTGAATTGTAAGTTCAACGTCGTTGTAGCTGACGACTTGTAATTGGCCTTTTTATTCGCACAAGATAAAGAACAAAAATGAGCCTAAAACACTAAACCTTAAAAAATACAGTTAAAAAAGACCAACATAATGGTCAATATACTCCAAAATATTAACTTTCAGTTCCAGGTATTAAAAAGTTATGTCAATATTTTGTGTATCCCGCACATCAAGGCTAAAACTGCTGTATTCCAGCTCAGCCGTTTTAAACTCCATATCCAATTAATAACATGAAAATTAATAATAATCATTGGTGAAATTAAAGCATTTTTTATTATTACAAACAATGTAACAAATAATGATGTTTTGATTGTAAGAGCTTTAACTCTCAAATATATTAACACTTTTCCTTTCAGAAAGCAAAAAAAAGACAAAAGGTGAAAAATTATATTATTGGTCAAGTAAATACCAAAACGTAAAGAATACCCCACGTGAGAGTGAATATCTTATAACAGGATCACATCGCCACAAACTTCTTCTGTACATTTGACCCGACTTCCTCATACCAAGTTGCTATGCTAGCTATTATCATTTACACGGTTATCTGTAAATATAAAAAAAAAGTATTAATAATATCATTATTGTTAGTGTTATTGTAATTATTATTATTATTATTATTATTATTATTATTATTATTGATGCTGTTATTATTGTCTATAATTGTTTTTGTTTTGGTTGTTTGTTTGCTGTTGTTGTTTTTTGTTTTTGTTTTTGTTTTTGTTGTTGTTGTTTTTGTTGCAATAACGGACCATCAAAAATTGCAATGAGACTTTAAAGGAAAAGACAATTTTATCTTATCTAAATAGCTTGGCTGGAGCATGATGATTATGAGTTATGCCGGCTTCATCAACGACTTTGAGTGCATCATCCCAACAAACGGCACTTTATATAACGGGCAGGATCAGGCACCCAACAGTACTGCCTTGAACGTGTGTAGCGTCAGCGGAACCGCATGTGAGGACTTCCGATTCCTTGGCTCTAAACGAACAGTTATCTCTGAGGTTGGTTGCTTGCTCGAAAACTGTTTTTTCTTTTCTTAGCCGATCACATTCTGCTGATGTCGAATCCAACAAATACTTTTGTAATATCTTGGGCTCGGACCCCATACAGCCTACAGATTATAAAATTTAGGTGCAGATAAAAAAAAAACCAGATACGAAAGTCATCCAAAAAATATACACGTTCAAGACAAACAAATTTCTCCCTTTCCACGACAAAAAGCTTTGAACGCGTACATGATTGATATTTTCCCCAATCCATACTAAAAAGTTCGATGCGCATGAGAAAGATACTTACCTTATTCCTGTTCCATCAAATTACAATACTTAAGTTACCCGAAACTCGCCGCCATATTGCACAGACTAAGTACCTTTTTCCGAATGCAAATGGATGCTCTTTGTACACTTCCGAATTGCTGTTTGTGCTTTTGTGAACTCCATATCCTGTGGTAGAGTCATTTTTTAATTACACGCCACCAAAATCTCACAAATGGCTTGTTTTGGCTAAGTTAATGAGCCACAAATTGGGAGATCGCGTAAGTTAAACTCCAGAGACTGTAAGTAAACTTAACGGTAGCTTACAACTAGTGACTTGTACTTACGGCCCCAAGACTTTACACAAATAGGGAGATAAATACTAGGGTTGAACTGCATATTATTTTTACTTCTGAGATTAAATTTTTTTAGACTTATTTCTTATGATTTAAATATGTGTTACAGAATTTCCAGTCAGAATAAAACAAAAACATTAAGTTTTGGTTACATTATTAAAAATGGTTAAAGAAACTCTGAATCATATTTTTTTTTTAATGTTTTTTCATGGCACGATCTAAAAATCTGCTGGAAGACGGATAATATCTTTCAGACATTCCTCTTACGACTATACGTTAAGTAAGCTCTACTGAAATAATTTATGCTGAGTTTTCTTGTTGTTGTTGTTGTTGTTGTTGTTGTTGTTCATTTTTCTACCGTTGAACTAGCTGCCACCGAACAAATGTAAATATAGACTATAGTTTTCATGCTTTTGCTACACTGATAGTAACAGAATAAACTTCATCCAACACAATGATACCATTCCAGACTAGTGTTTCCACTAACCTGCAGTAAACAAAAGTGCACCGTCCTCATCCCCAGTGGCACCTGGTCTGCGACCTGCGCTGGATGAAGGCCGCCATCATATCCGTCCAGATGGGCGGGGTCCTGGTGGGGAACACGCTGGGCGGCCTCAGCGGGGACTTCTTTGGGCGGAGGAATACACTCTATGTTGCCATGGTGCTACACACATTCATCAGCCTCATCGGAGCATACTCCGCCAGCTGGCAAATGTTTGCGGTGACGCGCTTCTTCGCAGGTCTTTTGATAGGTACAACGGTCTGATTTGGTTTGAAAATAGAAATTTAAATGTTTGTATAATCCACCTACTATTCGGCTGCAGTTGAATAATATTTTTTTATTATTTCTTTCTCTCTCTTGTCTCTCTTCCTCTCTCTCTCTCTCTCTCTCTCTCTCTCTCTCTCTTTCTCTCTCTCTCGCTCGTTCTCTCTCTTTATATTTGTGTGTGTGTGTGTGTGTGTGTATTCTGGAAGTGAAAGTAATCCAACTATCGTTTCAAATGTACTCGCGAATTTTAGAGATACTATTAGTACAGAGACACATCTTTCCAATCTTTTATATCGCTCCTTTTCACATAGTCAAACTATTCCTTAATTAGGCCTCAAAAACAACAAAACACAAAAACGAAAACGAAAACAAAACAAACAAAAAACGAAAACAAAAACAAAGACAAAACAAAAAAACGAAAACAAAAATACACACACACAAAATTAAAACTATTAAAATGGACCGATACAAACCAAATTAAAACAGTGTTAAAGAGGAATTACTTTCCTCAGAAAAGATTAAGGTATAAATACATAAACCCCATGTCATATTTATCAGACATTGCCATATCATGTTACACACGTGTAGCTGTATTGTGTTGAAGCACACACCCTGAAATAAATATAAAACAGCATCGAAGATATTGTCGGGTCTTATAGACATAGATTGAACGCATGGCGCCAGCGTCATTATTATAGCAATTCCGCAATAGCCACATGACATATCTCAAGTGATGTTGCAATTCCTTATTTCCTTAGTTACTGATTATGGATCTAACTTAAGTGTGCCGTCCTTGAAATATGCTCATGGAGGATTCAATTGGTTCCGTGCTTCCAGGAATAATGCTGATGACGGATGTAATTCTCGCATATCTTCCAGGAATAATGCTGATGACTGATGTAATTCTCGCATATCTTCCAGGAATAATGCTGATGACTGATGTAATTCTCGCATATCTTCCAGGAATAATGCTGATGACTGATGTAACTCTCGCATATCTTCCAGGAATGATGCTGTTGACATAATGTAACTGTCGCATATCTTCCAGGAATGATGCTGATGACAGGTGTAATTCTTGCATATCTTCCAGGAATAATGCTGATGGTGGATGTAACTCTCGCATATCTTCCAGGAATAATGCTGATGACTGATGTAATTCTCGCATATCTTCCAGGAATAATGCTGATGACTGCTGTAATTCTCGCATATCTTCCAGGAATAATGCTGATGACTGATGTAATTCTCGCATATCTTCCAGGAATGATGTTGATGATTCTCGCATATCTTCCAGGAATGATGCTGATGACTGCTGTAATTCTCGCATATCTTCCAGGAATAATGCTGATGGTGGATGTAACTCTCGCATATCTTCCAGGAATAATGCTGATGACTGATGTAATTCTCGCATATCTTCCAGGAATAATGCTGATGACTGCTGTAATTCTCGCATATCTTCCAGGAATAATGCTGATGACTGATGTAATTCTCGCATATCTTCCAGGAATAATGCTGATGACTGATGTAATTCTCGCATATCTTCCAGGAATAATGCTGATGACTGCTGTAATTCTCGCATATCTTCCAGGAATAATGCTGATGATTGATGTAATTCTCGCATATCTTCCAGGAGTAATGCTGATGATGGATATAACCCTCCTGGCCGAGCTACTGCCCATGCGCTGGCGTCACCTGGGCCCCGTCATACCGGCCTGGCCCCTGGGGGTGATGGTCTTCGCTGGCGTGGCTGCCGTTCTGGAGGACTGGGCTCAGCTCCACATCGCCTGTGCTGTCTTGAGCGCACTCTTCTGCCTAGGATACTTGTAAGAAATGGGGTAGTGGAAATCATAGAGTTTGTCCCAGTATGCCTTACTTGACATAAGGTCCTTTTGCAGAGATGTCGTTTATGTATGTACCAGACAAGGCAATATTTATTGCTATATTAAATGATCCATTAGCTGACTTTTCATGTTATGGTACTTATTTGGTGAATATTTTGTTCTCCAACGTATGAGGTGCCATTAAAAGGTGCCATGTGTATTGTTTGTGACATTGAAATGGCAGCATGAAAATTATGTTTCTGTACCTGAACAGAAGAATCCCCCCATAAATAAAAAGCTATATGACCTTGTTATTATATGAATCTGGAGCAGTCCAAACTTTTAATTGCGTTTGTCTAAAAATCGCAACAATTGTAGGTATAACCTTTTTACTGCCACATTGCAAAAACATTCAAATTTGTAGGCAGGTAATTCTGAAAAGAGAAGGTATGTTACCTTCAAATTTATTAGGATAGAGCATAAAACGGACGGACAATACTTATGCCAACTACCGTACTAAATTTTAAGACCTGGTGAATCTTGTCTGACTATAGTGTTTAGCTTAGGCCTTTTGACTCTGTGTGGAACATAGAACCGCTTGCAGTTCTTGCTGGGGTGTTTTTTTTACTAGACGGGGGTGTTGACACACTACCAACCCTCAATCTCGATGGCCAGTTAGTGCTCCTATTCTGACCTTTACCGCTAACTATCCATCTGAATAAATTACTTTTTGGTGTAAAATTATTCCTTTAACGCGCGAATGTTCCACTTGCTTGCCACAGTTCCTGTAACGAGTATGGTCCACAAAGAAATGTATACTCATGCCAACTACCGTACCGTTCTATACCATATGCATCTTTGTCTGACTACTCATACTAACAAGATGTATATGGTGGACATATATCGCTTCACCAGTTACGTTCCCGAGTCCCCGCGCTGGCTGGCCACACAGGGAAGGCTAGGGGAATCTCACGCCGTGCTGGAGAAGATAGCCAGCATGAACAACAGGTCTCTGCCAGAGTCAGCCATGGACGTCATTCAGGTACTAGATCTAGACCAGCCTGGGTTTTTGGAATTTTAAGTAGAATGTCTAGCGATCTGGAGGAAAATGCTACCTCTTTCATACACAGTTATTTTTACCAACTTGACCTTGCGGGTAAATAACTCATCAACATGGGTTGAGTTGAGTTGAATTTGTTGCCTAACTAAAAACATCAGTGCCATATAGGCTATTTTTTTAAATCAAGGACAAAGAACGCATCGAGGGTTAAGTTTGGTTGAATTTGTTGCCTAACTGAAAACATCAGCGCTATATAGGCTACATTGAACACAAACAAAAAGAACGCATCAAGGGTTAAGTTGGGTTGAATTTGTTGCTTAGCGCCAAAAGTCAGAGCCAGACAAGCGTCTAATCATTGTACGTGCTGTCACACAGAGACGGACATACCTTAAGTACAATGCACAAACAAGACGTACCTTACGTGTCGTCGTAACAATATAAGAATAAGAGGGTTTATGACGAGACGTAAGCTACGTTATGTATGTGCATTCTACACCATGACTCATATCTTAGTCGGTTACATTACATTTACACCGATCCAACTAGTAGGGTACCAAAACAGACAAATATTACATTTTTGAAGACTCATGGGTTTCGAACCAGGGACCTCGCGATTGGGAGAAGAAAGCTCTACAACTTCCGCACAGAAACCTAACTGTTTTAACTTTTATAAATACTAATTGTCTTCAGGCTCTTTGTTTTAACTTTTATAAATACTAATTGTCTTCAGGCTTTTTGTATCTACCTTTCTAGCATATCGCAAATGAAGAGAAGACCAGATATAAAGGAAAGAAGTACACCTACAAGGATCTGTTTATAAACAGGGCAACTACCAAGCTGACAGTGATATTCTCACTAGAATGGTAAGCACATTCGATTCTATATAAAAATTGTTAACTATACTGAAAGAAGACGAACACCCTCTCTACACTCGACGTGAAAAATACTTAAAGGACAATCGCGCAGTGTGAGATTTTTTACACATAAAACCCGTACTGAGAAATACAAGAATTCACGTGTCAATACTACTGTGAGACCCAGCTTCTTCAATGTTTAATTATTATACCCATATACATATACATATAAATATATATACACACACACACACATATATATATATAGGCTCTACACACACACACCGTAGTTTTTAGTATGGGATAAAAGTGCACAATTAATTTAAGAGCTAGATAATACAAATAATTGATTTTTTTACATTTTTGTGCAGGATAGAACTTTAATTAATTCATGCAGGATATCACAATTTATTTATGCAGGACAGCACTTTATAATGTATGCAAGATAGCAATTTAATTATTTTATACAGGAAAGCACTTTAAGTATTAATTTTGTGCATGATGGTGCCGGTACTTTAATTATTTCATGCAGGACAAAACTAATTATTAAATGCAGGATAGCACTTTAGTTATCTAGTTCAGGAAGCGATGTAATAATTTTTTATGCAAGATATTATTTTCAAAGGATAACGGAATTAAGAAAGATAGACTCAGTCCACGTAATCTAGTACAGTCTCTAAAGATTTTTGTGCCTTGATTTTTCTGCTGACCTGAATGGAAAAGCAGAAAAACATGTGTAACAACCTTGCTTCCCTAAACAAGGATGGTGATGTCCATCATCTTCTACGGTTTGAACTTCGGCGTGTCCAGCTTTGTTGGCAACCTGTACCTCAACATTTTTCTAATGAATGTCATACAGCTACCCGCGAGTCTGGCAACGTTTGCTGTAATAGACAGGTGAGTGAATTCACAAGCAGGTCAACGTGCATCAGAGACTATAGATTTAGTGAGACGTTTCACAAAAAGAGCTCAGAGTGCGTTTGATAGGTGCAGCTAGAGCGGCGCGTGCTTACTCTATTTCTTTATTGAAATTATGGCTTTACAGCAATGTTTTGAGAATTGAGTTTTAACTAAAGTTTCAAGAGAGAAACAACCGCCTTAATTATCTTTAGCCATATATGCAAAATCCTCGCCGTGAAACATCTCATTAATTCACACTCTCTGGTACAGTCATCATTAACATCGCAATCATGACCATCATGGTGCTAGCTTCTCTCCTCCTTGCTCAACGTAAAGACCAATAACAACTCATTTCATAGCTTTCCCGATTTCAGGCCGAGTTGTTCACTGTCTTTACGTTTTCCACTCCTGACTCTCTACAGCTTTTTAACTCTTTTCATTTACGCGCGAAAGAGAAGTGTCCTCTCAGGTTACGCCGACAGGTCCCAGCACAATTTTATGTAATGCTGCACAGTGGACAGTTCGGGAGTACCAAAGTCCTGTCTCAGGCGACACGTTATACTGACACTAACCCAACCAGGAGTGGCGAAATCCTATAATCTTCGCCGGAAGATTGTTCGAACCTGGAATTATGTCCTACCACTTGCCCAAGCACGTTTCTCTCTAATGAACGTTCATCGCGATAAATTCCCTTCAAATTTCTTTATTCGTTGCTTCTCTAGTGTATTATGGGCACTTCCATTTTCGTTGTATAAGTTACAATTGGATTGACCTGATCGCAACTCTTCTTTTTCCCCGTGTTGCAGGTTTGGGCGTCGCCTATCCAGCATCATCTTCATGGTCCTGGCCACAGTTGCAAGCTTCGGCTGTGTGGCAGCGTACTTAGCAGGTTGTCCACCTTACTTCATTCAGCTATAACAGCAACAAATAAAACAACAACAATAACAACAGCAACACCAACAACTATAGAGGCTTTAACAGACGGAGCTAGACATAGGGACCAAATAATGATGCGAGCGACTGAGGGAATAAGGTGAAAATAGGTTAGAAAGGGACAGCCACAAACCTAGGTCTAGCTTAGACCAACAGATAAGACAAGTAGACAAAGACACATTTTTAGACAAATGACATGGACTACTACTACTACTACTACTACTACTACTACTACTACTACTACTACTACTACTACTACTACTACTACTACTACTACTACTACTACTACTACACCGACAAGAGATATGAAATACTATAAGTGGGACGAGAGAGGAAGGAGGTCCGCGGAAACTCTCCCAATAATGCATTATAGTGTTTGTAGACACTGGTAGTTCATTTGGTTAAAGGTGTAGACTGGAAGACTGATGTCTGATAATTGTAAGTGCTATACTAATGTCTCAGCAAGTCACATAATTATTACTGACATCGATCAACCACTGTAACTAGGGAAGATATTTTTCTCATGCGCATCATTTTAATGTGTTGAAAATATCAGCTTGTTTTTATAGAAATGAAGCGATTATTTGCTATTGAAAGAGTGCATTTTTTGGGATGACTTTTGTATCGTGTTTTTTATCTGCTCCTAAATTATTTTTATAATCTGCAGTACTGGTGCTCTAATTTTTTTAAATGGTAGAGATCAGTGAAAGTCACCTACTTAGTAAGTGCGCTATTTTTTTAGAATAAATTTTTGTAAAGTATCCGTTTATATAGAGTTTCGAAAATAAATATGTAGGCTGTGTCAGGTGAATGTGACCAATGAAAGGATTTATTTTTTATTTTATTTTTTTGTAGTTGCAGGACAGCAGCAAATTGAAACATCAAGAAAAAGTGACCTCAACCTGTATATTAACTATGCATAGTATCTTTATATTCATTAGAAAACGCGACTGTAACTCAACAGCTCCACAAGCAGGCTCAGAGGAATGATGACAACTTAGATTGTATAAATTACTTATTATCATTTAATGTCAGTGCAACCATGGGGGCTTCAAAATGTTTAAAATTGCAGATGATTTGTATAGGATATATCCACCAGTCACAGTCTACCAAACTAGGCTTGTGAGACAAGATTTATTAGGGAAAAACGTTTAGATTGAATGCGTAGATTAACGACATGCGCCGTAATTATCAACGTTGTTCTTTTACTGAGTTTAAATAGTGTGGTTTTTTATATGTATTTTATTCAAAATACATTATGTGCGGGTTGCTTAGATAGGATATTTATTTTTCCGTTTTCATCCTCTGTAAGTGGTTGGATCGGTGTCAAAATAATGTGACCGACTGAAACAGAAGTTCAGGTCTCCCCGCCCTGTCTTTTGTGTGGCGGCACATAAAAATTGTCAGACGTCAGCCTTGGGGCCCGTATATAACTTTAATTTATATAGTGCTGGCGTTGCACGTTATTTTAATCCTACTTAACTCTACTCTTAAGGAATAATCTATAGACTTGATCATTTCTGGCGTACTTACATTTTAAATGAAAAAAGGGTGGAGGAGGGGGCGAGCTAAATAGGTGGAGCGCGCGGATTAAAATCAGACGAACTGGGTTCTATCAAACCTTCAAACCTAAATATTTATGGAGAAATGTACCGTAGTGGTTGTTGAGTTTGTGTAGGCATCAAGAGACAAAAGTCCAGGTATTCCTTCTCTGTCAGATGTTGATCTTGGGATCAGTCCAAAATATATCCTTGTTGATTATAGGCAAAAAGAAATTATCAAACTAAAAATAATTAAAGGCTGTCTATCCTATTCTTTTAAAACCAATAACCTTTTCTAGAATGTTTTATATGCACTATTTGAGGATGACCCCTCGCCCCTCCTTTCACTGTTCCACTGTTCTTGTACGCCCGTCCCCAGCGCCTGAGAGTGTGCGAGGCGAGGTGACCAGTGCCCTGTGTCTGACCGCCCTACTGCTGGTGTCCGCCTCCTGGTGTACCGCCACCGTCTGGGTGACCGACAGCTACCCCACAGTCATCAGGTTCTCTTTGTTTGTTTGTTGTTTAGCGTTTGACGTCAGCACTATATGGGCTGCAATGTGGATGTGCCGCAAGACGGACGTCTGACAATTTTACGTGCTGCCACATAGAGACAATGCAGGTAGACCTGGAATTCTGTCTCAGCCGGTAGCATTTTAATGTACTGACAGTGATCCAACCAGTAGGGGGTCGAAAGTTGACCAAATACAATTCTGACCGATCGTGGTTTCTGAACCGGGAGAACAAAGAGGTTTGGACGCCGACCTATGCAGTAGTAAGAACAACGGTGCAACTTCCCTAGACGCCGCTCTAAGGGTAGTTTTCGATATCAAAATTGACCATAGTCTAAGCCTCTAGCACCGTTACACTTTCTAACGCTGGGTAGCGAGCTGACTTGAGCGACCGTACCGTCTAACTTTCTTAAGAGAATGCCCAGGTTCGATATGATGACAAGGGAAGATTATTCGCTTGTCGACTTTACGACTCCTGTTGGTTGAGTCCGTGTTAGTATGATGAAAGAAGAAGAAGAAGAAGAAGAAGAAGAAGAAGAAGAAGAAGAAGAAGAAGAAGAAGAAGAAGAAGAAGAAGAAGAAGAAGAAGAAGAAGAAGAAGAAGAAGAAGAAGAAGAAGAAGAAGAAGATGAAGATGAAGATGAAGATGAAGAAGAATAAGAATAATAATAATAATAAGAAGAATAAGAACTTTAATTAATTTTTAATAACAAGAAAAAGAAAAACAAGAAGAACAAGAAGAAAAAACAAGAACAAGAAAAAGAAAAACAAGGAGTAGGAAGAGGAGGGTGAGAGGAAAAAGGAGTTATTAAGATATTCTCACTGTTGCTCAATGAATTGTTTTTATTAATGCATCTGGTTTGTTTTTTTTCAATGATCTAGCACTAGCAGTAGCACTGGCCAGTTATCTTTGCCTGTGTTATGGCGGCGGCTGTTCGTTCTTCGTGGGCCGCGTCACGTGACCTCGCTGTAGGCCCCTGGCTTGTCGACTTTACGACTCCTGTTGGTTGAGTCCGTGTTAGTATGATGTTACTGCCTAAAAAGGCAATCGTGGTAACCCTGAACTTGTTCTGTGTGGCATCAAGTAAAAATTTCAGACGTTATCAAGGTAGCCTTATTGATGTTGTTACAAGTTTGAGATCAATCAGTCAACCATTAATTTCTATACCAGAGGCTAGCAGGACTGTTTTCCATGTCATTTTTGGCCTTCTTGTTATGTTTGCCCTCTAGGCGAAAAATAGATCTAGGCCTATGTAAGCCCAAACAAATTGGGGTTTTAATTTTCAAGGTATAGAAGTCGATAGCATGATACTTCATTCGTCAAAGTGTGTGAGGTTCCGATGCCAATTTCAGCGCCGGTAACTCATTGGTCTGGTTAGACAGCAGGGTGTGCTTGGTTTGACTCTCGGCTGGTGTCTCAATACCCAATATAAGGGTTTTCAGGACACAGACGAAATGTACAATCAATCAAAGAGTTATTGAGAGTTCAATCACCCCCCAAGTCATTCGCAATTTTTGACTTGTCTTTGTGTCTTTTGTCCTTCCTGTCGGCCATGGGGATGCAGTAGTCTTGGGGTAGAACTAGAACACCGGCTTCCGAAGCAGGAAGTCCGTGATTCGAGCCCTGGCGATGTTTCCACTTTCCTGGTTGGGTCGGTGTTAGTTTAATGTGACCGGCTGAGACAGGATTTATGGTATCCTCGCCCTGTCTCGTGTGTGGCAGCACTTAAAATTGCCAGACGTCAATTTAGGTGCACGTCCAAAATATAGCCTATATAATGTTGACGTTGGACATTAAACCAAGTCAACTCCTGTCGGCCATGGACTCGTTTTTTGGTTTGTGATTGGTGTGTTCTCATTATTTTATGTTCCCAACGAACACATGGTTAATAAATAAACTTGATTCAGTTGCTTTAGTTTCTATTATGTATATTTATATTTATATTTTGCCAAGGTTCAGGCCTATAATTTTCAAAGTGTTAAAAACGAAACAAATAGAAAAAGTAACACTTCCTCTCTCACCCATCTATGTTTTTCATGACCTCGCAAATAGCTAACTTGGATTTAATCTTGTTTCGCTCTCTTCCCCAGGAGTTTGGGGTTCGGCTTTGCCAGCATGTCTGCGAGGGCCGGGGCTATTCTGGCTCCCTTCATCATCAACCTGGTGAGCGGCGGTTAGATCACTTGGTTGTTGGCTGGTTGGGGTTAGGCTGGCTGTTGTTTGGTTGGTAATTGGTAGATTAGTGATTGGTTGGTTGTTTGGTTGGTTGGTTGGTTGGCTGGTTAGGGGGGGGGGGGGGGCACGGTAGCCTGGGGTAGAACATAGCCTTTCCACGCGGCTAGAGCCCCGCTCAGAAATTTTGTCTCAACCGTGGCTTTTGATGACAACGATCTAACCAGTAAGAAACAAGACTATCTAATCATGATTTGAACCCGGGACATTTCACTTGAACATCTCGTGATCTACCATCTGAGCCACCTAGGCTAGCCTTTTAGTTTACATAGAGTTCACAAGCTCTTTCTTAATTTTAAAAAATGAATTGCCTCTAAGTATGGTTCATATTGAGTTAACCAAAGGCAGCACAGTTTACTAAGATGTTATGATATTTCACTTTTGTTCACGAAGGAGAGTATTTCAACAATATTACATTACATTGAGCTTGAAGACAGGTCCAATATCCTCGTATTAGGAATCAGACTTCACCAAAAGTTAACTGCCACAGATTATAAAGTTCAGGAGCATACAAAAACACAATATAAAAGTCACCCCCCCCCCCACACACACACACACACCCGTCAGGAAAAAATGCCATCTTTCCACGAAAAAAAAGTTTAAAACGCGTTCACGATTGATATTTTCCCCAATCCATCCTAAAAATTTCGACCCGCATAAGAAAAATATCTTCCCTCTTTCTGTTTCACCAAATTACGATACTTAATTTTCCCGCAGATCACCGCCATATTGCGCAGCTTGCGCACCAAATGGCAACTTTTGCCGAAATGCAAATGGATGCTCTTTGTACACTTTCAAAGGACTGCTTTTTCTTCTATAAACTCCATATCACGGAGCAGAAACGCTATAGCTTTTTGTATTAGATCTACAATGTTAATTTCGTTTGCCATTTCAATTGCACTTGACGAGATAACGTGAATCTAAATTAGATCTATGCCCTCTAACTCCGTTATGCCACTCTTGGGGAAGTCCCATTCCTAGTGGGTGTATTCAATGAAAGTGAAACTGAATGTATTTAATGAGTATTTCTTTGCACATTTTGCCTATCTCTCATAGTCATACTCTTTTTACTTTTTAGTTTTCGATTCTACTGACCACTGAAAATCAACTTCCCCGCCAAATCTATAGAGCTCACAGGCACTATGTTTGGGAAAGCTTACGACTTGTCTTACGACGAGTTGTAACCTACCTCAACGTTATACTTTCAGCCCTAGATGGATAAGAAGACACATAAAATGCAGGTTTGTTTGACCTTTGAATGCTTTCCCAAACAACCCCAGGACCAGTTTCCGCTTTTCACGTACATTCTGATGGGAGTGATGTCCCTTGTCTGTGTGGTGGCCATCTCCTTTCTGACCGAGACGAGCGATAAAGTGATGGCCGAGACTGTATTCAATGTCCAGGCGGACTCCATCCACTCTAACACGGCTCCAGCGTTGAACAGTAACAGCCTGGGAGAGAATCAAGATGTTAAGTTAATGTCAGAGGAAAACATACGCAAATCTCCAGCAGACCCACCCATCAACCGCAACAGCAACGGCATTGACAAGGATAACGTGCCACCTGTGGCATTCGTTTAAGACTGAAATAGAAATATACATACACAGCACATACGCCTGGAAGAGTATTCATCATAATTTTTGTTAATTTTCTTATCCAGACGCACACATCTGGGTATACATTTAATGTTATAATAGCTTCAAGTCCTCTTTGCTTTCACTGAGATTGCGTCAAAAAGATCGGACCTCATACTGATAACAGAATTTTGAACCTCCTGTTTTTTAAGTCGCGAAGACAACTGACTGAACTTTGTGACACCTCATGAGTTCTAGTAAAAGCAAAAAATCATCTGGTTTGATTTATAGTTACGATACGTATACATGTATTTTTTAAAAATTAATTTTCTACTACTAACTTTTCAAAGCTGTTTCAATTCACTTTCCAGGTTCTTCACATAAACAGAATTGTTCCTTTAGTTTACATACATTAAAAGTGACCCCGAATGATAATTTGTTTTTGTTGTTGTTGTTAATGTTGTTGTCGTTGTTGTTGTTGTTGTTGTTGTTGTTGTTGTTGTTGTTGTTGTTGTTGTTCATGTGTAATCAAATTTATTTTACTTTTAGTATAAACACACTAATGTAAACTTAAAGTTTCGAAAGAACAATGACGTTTGAAACAAAAAACATAAATCAATAACTAAGCTCACAATTAGGTATTTTACTATAATTCAATATACGTGTAACATTTTAGAACTATGGGTTTTGATTGCTCTCATGATTAGGACACCACCTCAAGTCCTTATAAAAATAGATTCAAAGGGGCAACCACCGACCTAGATCTAGCTTGAGACCGAGAGATAAGACAAATAAACAAAGACAAATATCTAGACTAGTGGCATAATTGGGCATCAAACCCGCGAATGGATGCTTAGTGGAAGGTGCGGGATCGATTCCCGTCCATATCACCAGTCTTTGTCTATTTGTCTTAAGTATGTCTGTCAAGTAGTAAACAAGTTGCTCGATCTTGGAACCCACACAAAAAAGCCCAGCGCTCTGCCACTTAAACCAGTTCGCCTCCTGCTCTTGCTGTTCTATGTAATCGATACATTGGATCTCATTTCTCAAAGAGGCCAGTTTGTTTGTAAACAGTGCACGTGGCTGAGCTGAGTGGCAGTGTGTCTGCCTTGTATTATAAATTCGCCTCTGGCCGCTTTTCTACAGAGAAAACACCCAATAAACTATACATTTTTTTAATCCTTGAACCCTAAGCAAGCTGTTTATATTGGTTATAAAACTTTTTGTTTCATTAGAGAAGTATGAAAGGAATTATTGTATCATTCATTTACAATATTGGCGTTAATTAATGCTATTAAATCTTTATCTCGAGTTCTATACATGAAAACTATGTCCTTTTGTTGAGTTTTATCTCTAATGAATAAATATGACCCCTCAACACAAATTCACATTTTCATAACGGTTGTTTAAAATTAATTTCACCTAAATAAAATTGGAAGAGAGTTATTGCATGCGAATATCGATCTGGGTGTCTGAGCTGCTGTTTTACGTTGAACTTTTTTTTTTCTTTTTTTTTTTTTTTTCAGTTTACACTGTCAAACTAGAGAAGGGGTCAAATTATAACAGGCTCTTTGCTCTTGCTATTCTATGTAATCGATACATTGGATCTCATTTCTCAATGAGGCCAGTTCATGGTCCTTAGCAACAAAGGCCAAAGTCACGTGATTACCTTAGTTTAATCGATTGAAGATGGCGGACGAACAAGCTTGTAAGAGACGAAAAACAAAAGAAAATCCGTTTAACGGATTGTTTTCTCTCAACGATGCCCCATGCAAAATAGAAGATTTTAACTTTAGCAGCATCCTTGAGTATTGTGACCTGCTAGACGAAACTCATAATAAGGTTAGCTATAGGGGGCCTAACTATCGCTATGCTATGAAGAAAGGGGACGACCTTTTCGCTAACTCCTTTGTTACGGCCATCCATTTTGCTAAGGATGAGAACACAGGATCGTTCTTAGTTAAATGCAAAGTGAAGGCTGAGATGAAGAAACGGGAAAGCTACGTTGTACAAACTTCGATTTCTTCCCAAAACAAGGTAAGCAAATGCTTGATTTAGATTTTAGGATAAGAATTGTGTCGTAAACTGGTATATTTATAGCTTACAGGTTCTAGATCTAGATCTAGATCTAGTTCTTAGTGATTAGTGTTAACTTAAAGATCAAGAAATCAAGTCAGTTGAACCAAGTCCAAACTAATCAAGACTCAAGTGCTACTGCTAGATCTAGGCCTAGGCTAGTATTGCCATTGGTATTTATAATACTTTAATATTATTACTAATCACCATGGGCTAGATCTAGATTCTAGACCAGAGTTTTAGTTCTAGTTCTAATTCGGGTTATGGACAGTAGCACAGTCTTACACCCCACCCAGTCACAGCATACTGACACCATGCCGACCAGTTTTAGCACGGGACCCTAGATGCCTGATGGGACCACTACTAATACCATTTTTAAAGTCTTTGGTATGACTTGGTCGGGGTTTGAACCCACAACCTCTCGAATCCCATGGGATCGTTCAAGATGAATCGGTTCTAGGCTGTCAACCCTCATGATTTAGGACTAGATCTAGGTTCAGTTAAGCTGTTACGGTACCCACAGACGATTCATAAATATGAAGCAAAAATGCTCTGGCTGTCTGAAACGGCTATACGTGAGCATACGCAAGCGTTAAAATGCTTTATAAAAACAAAGCAAACAGTTTCTGGAATAAACTGCGCATAATTTTATGTTTCTGTATGAAAGGAAAGTTTATATGAAAGCAATACGGAGCATAAGTATTATGCTTCATAAATCGCTTTGATACGAATCGTCTGTGGTTGATTTTTAAAAGATTTATTGACAACTTACTGTCTTAGATTGTTATTAAATTATTGCTGACCTTCAGGTTAACTTTGTTTTAAAATGAAAACTTAACTTTATAGCCAATGATATTTTTAGTTCTAGTGAATGTTCAGCATTCCTGTTGCATTAATGCCTCTTTAGTCTTAAGGTTCAACACATCATTCAGATTCAGATCCCCTTTTATTTATTTTGAATGCTAATACACCTGTTGTTAGTGACTGATAGGCTGTCATTTAATGTGGTCTATATAAAAAATGTTCATTCAGAAAAGAGTTTGGAATAAGATTATCCAGTTAATAAATCATGGTTCTTTAACAAAATCAAAGCCAACTTCATCTTGCCGATTTTTTTTCTTCTTCTTTTGTGTAAGTTGGTAGTTCAGTCTTGAGAATTTCACCAACACATCTTATAATCGACTCAGCATTGCCCCACGAAGCAAAATCAGACAAACAATCTTGCCTTAATCTAGTCCAGATAACAAAGGTTTAATTTTAAGGCTATGTTTTGGTTGGGCATGTTAGTTAAAAACAAGTTGAAGTGTCTTAAGAGCCTCATTTCTAAGGTTATATAAGTCTTCTTTTATTTCAGTAAAGTTTCGGGAATAAAATGCGCATAATTTTATGCTTCCGTATGAAAGGAAAGTTTATATGAAAGCAATACGGAGCATAAATGTTATGCTTCATAAATCGCTTGATACGAATCGTCTGTGGTTAATTTTTAAAAGATTTATTGACAACTTACTGTCTTAGCTTGTTATTAAATTATTGCTGACCTTCCTTTTTAACTTCAGTTTTAAAATGAAAACTTAACTTTAAAGCCAATGATATTTTTAGTTCTAGTGAATGTTCAGCATTCCTGTTGCATTAATGCCTCTTTAGTCTTAAGGCTCAACACATCATTCAGATTCAGATCCCCTTTTATTTATTTTGAATGCTAAGACGCCAGTTGTTAGTGACTGATAAGCTGTCATTTAATGTGGTCTATACAAAAAATGTTCATTCAGAAAAGAGTTTGGAATAAGATTATCCAGTTCATAGATCATGTTTGCATATTTCTGCAAGAGCAGATTTAACAGCTTGTTATTGTATAAAAATTCATATTGATTCTTTTTTTGTTGTTGTTATTCCAGGTGTTACACGGAGAATGTGGGTGCCCAGGTGGTATGAATCCAGGATGCTGTAAACATATCTTTGGCCTACTATATGCCATCTTGGACTACAGTAAGAATAAAATGTACTGTGCACCAACAGAGAAGCTGCAAGCATGGCACCGCCCTAAAACCTTTGTTGTTTCACCTAAGAAAGTTACAGATTGCTACAGTTCTGAAAACTGGTCTTAACCTTGATTGTTCTTTTTCAGCCTCCACATCTTCAGCCTCAAATTTATTTGTGCCTTTGGCAAACTTTGATGTATTAAAAGCTCTTCCGGGAACCACTCCATTATTTTCTGTGCTAATGAACAACAACTGTTCATTGGATTCATCTTTGTCCTATGAGAAGACTATGCCCTTGCCTGATTTTAATTTACATATCAACTTGTCTGATGACTTCCCTTTTATATGTGAAAGGGACAGTAGATATTTTAGAGATTATGTATGTGTTGATATTAACACTGCTCAGAAACTGGAG
>RQTK01001606.1:2565-13832 GCA_003991915.1 Elysia chlorotica
TAGATAGATAGATAGATAGATAGATAGATAGATAGATAGATAGATAGATAGATAGATAGATAGATAGATAGATAATGGACACATAGAAAGAAAGACAAAGGGAAACGACAATGTAGAGTCTGAGAGAGCGGGATGGAAAGGAAGAATAATGGAAAGTAAATAGGAGAGGGAATATACAGCCTTGAAAGCTGCCGGCAAATTGATTGTTTAGGGTGGAAACATTGACGTAGGAAATGAAATAATTATACACGCATTTCTTGTTCTTCTAGCAATTTCTCTCCGGTTTCTTTACTCAATTGAAAAACCAACTCCAAGGCTATCTGATACGAAATAGTAATTAACTTACTAATGGGCTTACCTATGTACTGCTTATATACGTTTTTCATTTTCCTCATTTCTAAAAAAAACTCTCTCTCTCACTCCTCCCTCTGTTTAAAAAAAATTATTTTTCTTTTCTTTTTGTTTTGTTTTTTGTTGTTGTTTGTGTTTATAACGTGAATGAATGCCATTTCACTAACTGAGAAAACTTGAGCTTTGTTAAACAACCAGAAGAGTTTCGAATATCATCACAGCTTTTTTATGCTTCTTTTGTTTGTTTGTTTGTTTGTTTTTGATGCCTAGCGTCCAACGTATGTACTATAGGTTTTATTGTTGTCAGGTCCCAAATATAACGCCTGGCGAATTTATGTGCTTCCACACACATACAGTGTGGGGATACCATGACTCCTGTCTCAGCCGGTAGGCAATATATGGACACCAACCCAATCTGTTGGGAACGAATTCGGACGAATACATAGTTGGGGGATCGTGGGTTTCAAACCAGGGACCTTCCAGTTGAGACACTTACGATCTATAATTTATGCCACAATCGTGGCGAGGTGACGAAATACTTGAAGAAAAATCCATACCGTCTCCAATAACATGATGTTCAACAGACCAAACCTTTCTCGCTATCGATTGTCCACAATGACAATGGATTGATCAATACAATGTTAACAACAAAACAACAACCCCCCCCCCCCCCAAAAAAACACAACAAACAAACAAAAAAAAACCCCCCCCACAAAAAAACACAACAACAACAACAACATAAAACCCCAAAACCAAACAACAAAAAAGAAGATTGACAAAAAGAAAACAAAACCCCACAAAAAAAAACAAACAAAAAAAAACAACCCAGAACAAAACAAAACATAAAACATCCAAACCAAACAACAAAATAGAAAGTTAAGAAAAAATAAAAAAAATAAAAACAAAAAACAACAACAACAAACAAACAAACGACAAAATGTCAAGAAACTTGCGGAAAATGTCAAGGACTTGTGCTAGTAAAGTCGTTATTTCTTTTTATTTTTTTAAATTAGTCATTGTTAGTAGCTAAAATTTTCTGTTTTTCATTTTTGACCAAACCGCATTTTGTTCCAAAAAAATTTTCTTTTAAACATGTTGGTTACTTTTTTGCAAACTTGACTTATTTGCCTTTCGCATCTTGGTCATGAGATCGGGACGCCTCAGCAATCTCTGCAATGTGCTTGAAGAATGATTTCCATTGATCATTTTTTTGCAGAGCGGTTGAAGATTAAGTTATTTGACAAAAAATTAAACCAACTCTTCTTAAACCTAATATTTTCTTTATAAAAAATGACAACCTGGTCGAAAGTTTCAAAATCAACTTTTCTTCTGCTTCGACTGAAATAAATAATTTTTTTTGTTGTTTAACACAACCAGTTTTAAGTAAGTTTACGAAAACACTAACAACAAAAAACAAAAAAAAACAAAAAAACAACAACAACAAACAAATAGTATACTAGGAAAAAAATAGTAGCTCGTTCATTATCTTTATTAAATTCTAATTTCATGGAATTTACGAAGTTTAATGAATGCTATCAAGGCACTGCTGGCTAATCAGGGTTGGTATTATTTATCTTTCCCATAGTGTTAAATCGATCGGCCAGAACGGGCAGGCAACCCAGGTCGGTGTCAGTATTACAGGCTTTGCAATCCACACTCTGATAAAGGATTACATAATCACGCCCCTTAGGTATGTTTTTTTATCAGTCATTTGCTCCGTGAATCTAGGATAGGGCCAGAGATTTCTATTAATAGGAATCTGTGGATAGAGCTAATGTGGGTGGTTCGACGCCGGAGAAAATTCACTTACCTCTCGCCTTCTTTTTTTTTGTCATTGGGAGCTAGAACATCAAATAATCAATCAAACCCCAACTCTGTCTCTGTGTGTAAATTGTCAGACGTTAGTCTTGTGGCCCGTCCACCAGATAGTCTACATAATGCTGATGCTGGAAGCTAGAACATCAAATAATCAAACAAACCCCGACTCTGTCTCTGTGTGTAGATTGTCAGACGTTAGTCTTGTGGCCCGTCCACCTCATAGTCCACATAGTGCTGATGCTGGAAGCTAGAACATTAAATAATCAATCAAACCCCAACTCTGTCTCTTTGTGACAGGGCATAAAATTATCTTGGGCGATATAGCATAGTTACTGACGCGAGACATTAAGGGAATTAAGAAACCGGTCTCTACCATTACATTTCTAGAGTTTGGTTATCGATGAAATTCTTTTATGCTGGGCTTCTTTCAAACTGATTAAGTATTGATGGCCCTCAACTGGAGTAGAAACAACCCTCAGGATTCTTGTGATTGCCTCGTCATATGAGTTTATTAGAGTTCTTGCGTTAACATAGCGAAGATTAAAGCCTCAGGTTAGGACTTATATTTTTTATTGCTTATCGTTAAACATCAGCGATATTTAGGACCCAAGATGGCCGTTTGACAATTTTACATGCTGTCACAGAGAGAAACCGACACAACGAATACAGGACACAATTGGACTACATTAATAAACGTTTGACCAATCGTGGGTTTCGAACCAGGGACTTCCCGATTGAGAGATCAACGCTCTACCACTTGCACAAGTCCATACGGCTAGGGCAGTGCTCGGAAAGCCATAGGTAATTTAGATAAGCACTATTTAGTAGTAACTCAATGGTATCTTCCTCATAACTAACAGTTCTCAAAAGATTTGTCTCTGACTCGTAATACTAAAAGCAAACCTTTCTTCAGATTTAAAGATCCACTATAAGATCTCTATAATAAAGATCATAATAATACTGCGATAGGACCCTATAGCGGATCATCGAGGACTTATCCGGTAACATATTTTTACATGTACTGACATCAACTCAACCAGCCAGCGAGAAACACGGCGTGAGCAGGGAATTAAACAAGGGACCTGTGATATTAAGTCATTTCGCTCTACCGACTGGGGGTAACTGAGCCTCCCCCCTCTTCCCACTGACTCTCTATCTCTATCTCTGTCTCTATGTGTCAGTCTTTCTGTCTTCTTGTTCTTGTTCTTGTTCTTGTTCACATAACTATGCCCCTCCCCATTTTCCCACTGACTCTTTATCTCTATCTCTGTCTCTATGTGTCTGTCTGTCTGTCTTTTTCCTCTTCTTCTTCTTCTTCTTCTTCTTCTTCTTCTTTTTCTTCTTCTTCTTCTTCTTTTTCTTCTTCTTCTTCTTCTTCTTCTTCTTTTCTCTTCTTCTTCTTCTGTCTCTCTATCTTTCTTTCTGCTTATCCCTCTCTCTCTCCATCTCTCTCTCTGTGTCTCTCTTTATTTCTCTGTAACTCTACCGTGGCTTTTTCTAAAGTTTTCACAGCCGATCTTTACCTGAAACCACTCAGGGGGCGTGGCAACGCCATTCGTTTTACATCGTGTGGACTACACAGCCTTTAATATATAAAAACAAAGAAAACTTGTTTATTTTTTAAATATCGACAAAATTAACTTCATAACGTCCTCGTAAAGGAAACGGTGAAAGTTTCCCAGATTTCCCAAATGAAAGTTAGAGTTTTGTAAATAAACTTTCTTGTGTTTTCTTGGAGATAATAAAGAACATTTCAGACCAAATCCCAACCACATATTATACAATTCTTTATAACGCTTTTATTTGAATTGTTCGGCTGTGTAATTAGAAAAAAATCGTTTCTGAAGGTCATTGTCAAATCCCACTTGCATGTGTTATTTGTTTATTTACTTACCTATTGTTGCTGTTGTTGAGTTCGTTTTGCTATTTTTTGTGAGGATTTTTTTTGGGTGGGAGGTGGGGTGTTGCTGTTGAAGGAAGGTGGGGGGGGGAAGGAGTGGAGGGGGGCGTAGGGCCCTGTTGGGGGTCCCACTTTTATGATGCTGTTTACTCTAGTCAGCCAAGCGTAACCTTGTTGTACGTGACCTTGCAGTAATGGTGTAATATCTGCATCTCCATTGAGATATCAAAACACTTAAACATCAAGACACTCTTATGTGTTTGTATTGCAAATTCCGTCCTTCAGCTTAATGTTGAGAATAAGAAAAGCTACAACGAAAAATGTAACGCTTGATTGGTTATGATGAAATGGGAAACGTTTCTGAAAAAACCGTTGTAAGCAATCAGTGAAGCGAGACGAACGGTTGCACAGTATAATGGATAAATGACTTAAAATCACCACGGCTTGGAATCGGTAAAGATCAAAGTAGGGGGATTGCACTTTGGGGAAAAACGGGTGAGAATTAAATCAATTCAATTCTTTTTTAATTAATGGGTTTTTTTTTCGTCAGTCTGAGGGGCCACACAGCCTTTGATATATGAAAACAAAGAAACCTTTTTTTTTTTTTAATATCGGCAGCCTTGTGCCTAAGAATCCTGTAGCCTCCAAGACAATTAAAAACTATGGAACCTCAGACTGACGAAAAAAAAACCCATTAATTAAAAAAGAATTGAATTGATTTAATTCTCACCCGTTTTTCCCCAAAGTGCAATCCCCCTACTTTGATCTTTACCGATTCCAAGCCGTGGTGATTTTAAGTCATTTATCCATTTTACTGTGCTACCGTTCGTCTCGCTTCAGTGATTCCCTACAACGGGTTTTTCAGAAACATTTCCCATTTCATCATAACCAATCAAGCGTTACATTTTTCGTTGTAGCTTTTCTTATTCTCAACATTAAGCTGAAGGACGGAATTTGCAATACAAACACATAAGAGTGTCTATATGTTTAAGTGTTTTGATATCTCAATGGAGATGCAGATATTACACCATTACTGCAAGGTCACGTACAACAAGGTTACACTTGGCTGACTAGAGTAAACAGCATCATAAAAGTGGGACCCCCAACAGGGCCCTACGCCCCCCTCCACTCCTCCCCCCCCCCACCTTCCTTCAACAGCAACACCCCACCTCACACACAAAAAAAATCATCACAAAACATAGCAAAACGAACTCAACAACAGCAACAATAGGTAAGTAAATAAACAAATAACAAATGCAAGTGGGATTTGACAATGACCTTTAGAAACGATTTTTTTCTAATTACACAGCCGAACAATTCAAATAAAAGCATTACAAATATGTGGTTTTGGAATGTTGTTTTTTAAGTCCGAGAAAACACAATACATTTTATTTACAAAACTTTAGCTTTTATTTTGAAATCTGGTAAACGTTTAACGTTTCCTTTACGACGACGTTATGAAGTTAATTCGCTATTCTAAGCCTCAACAAAGACAACGTCTAAATGAACCAGGGATTCTCAGTGAACACCATTGTGACAACTAAAAGGACTTAAAATTTAATGCGCGCGTTTTTTGTTAAAATATAAACGGGGAAAACACCAATTTAGATATTGCGTACCTACAAACCTAGATCTATGTGCCGGAAAGCGGTACATGTGTATCGAGTAGATCACCACTTGCCTACTGTGACTTTTGTGACTGGAAATATGTAGATGATAACTTAGTGATGATGGAACCTGAATAGAACACATCGATGAAACAATATCTTTCGATCAAAGATTAAAACATGTATTGTGATTCGAAGTAGATTGTTAAAATATTAAACAGCAGGTAGGAAGAATTAATAGAGATCTACATTGATACACATAATTAGACTTATAAAGTTCAACTCCTTTAGAGAACATTACGAGTTGGTCCGAGCACGACAAAGAGGAATATGTTGAGGATTTTAAAGCTCACATGCCAATACGATGTTTTGTTTTGTTTTAGCTCAAAACATTAAAGTGCATACGAACAGGAGAAAGTAGGCACACGAACTATTTGACAAGCACTATTACGGAAGACATAAAGTGACACGTACAAGATTAAGCGTTGAATGAAATATATACTTGAAGCGAAAGAGTCCAAATATTTTGACCAGCTAACCTAAGCGTTTTGATACATGGAGAAAAACAGTCAAGTCAAGCATCTGTAAAGTCCATGACAAATAAAGGCCATAAAGTACAATCAATGTTTTGGCGCTTTACAAAAGTCTCAAACACACAACCTGACTATCGCCACAGTGCTACGAAAATCTAGTTGCATAAGTCGCACTTATGCCAATATGCAAGTGATATATCGTTGTAAATATGAACATGACATACACTTTTCTATTAAAAAATGCTTTAATAGATTTTCCTTGTGTCTAATTTAAGGGAAATAAAACTGTTATTGATTATCGCAAAAATGCATCAACACAGGAAACTTTATCTGCGCTTCCCTAATTTACATAATTGTTTGAAAGGTTTTCTTGCATCCATGTTGGACTCGTTTCAATTATAAGAATTATTTCTATATAATCATACATAATTCATAATCTTTCATTGTATATAAACTTAAGCATTCATACAATTGTAATGTTTTTCCTAATTGGTCCTACAAATCATTATAAACACCGCAAGTTTTGACAAAAGAAGAAGTATCTTTTTGAACCAGCTGATAAGATAACCTAGATCGTTTTATAAAAAAAGTCCCGAAAACAACTACAGCATTTACAAAACAAATTAATATAAACAACATCAAAAACAAAACCAACAAGACCAAAACTATAACAAACAGTTCTATACTATGCCGGATCCCCCCAAAAAACCAGTTTATTCTACACTCTCGACTTACAAAGTAATAAAACAACCCCGAAGTTTTTAAAGAACGATTTTCTTCTTTCATAACCTTGCTTTTAAAGCACCTGACTTTGTACACCAGAAAGGCTTCTCGGAAAATATCTTAAAAAGCCAGTTTATTGTACAATCTCCTTATACAAGGTCATAACAAAAACCCGGAGATTTTAAAGAACGCTTTCCTTCCTGCATAACCTTGCTCTTAAAGCTCCTGACTTTGTACACAGAAAAAGGCTTCTCGGAAAATGCATAACAGTTACATAACGTCCCCGGCACTAGCTGTTTGACTCCAGGCACTCTACTGCAAACACTGGCCCTGCTGGAATTCGGTCAGCCGGAACATTGGCTATCGCGGTCCATAGAGCTGAGTTGTTGCTAAATAATTGTTTGAACTGGACCCGAGGCTATCTGGTATCCTCGACTGGACCCTACAGACAATGGGGTGGGCTAAGGTCAGTTTTACACACAAAATGCAAGGAGTGGTAGTCCCTCATGGCATGAGTTCATGGCTTGTAGGATTGGAGACCATTATTTTCATTCACCTTTGTATATAGATATTTACAAGGGTATAACTAGTAAAATTAAATAACACACTTTGAATATATAATTTAATGGTACCCTTGTTTTCTTGTTTCTGAAATTTCTAATAAAGCCACCGCCCCCTCCTCACACACATACAACATTTGTGATTTTGGCGCAATATTTTCTGTCAAACAGTCAGGATGACATAGGCATAATACTGGATTTGTAAAAACTATATATAGTGTGTCAAAAACCATTACATGAAAAAGTCTCTCGGAGGCTGAAAAATATACTTTTTGATTTTGTAGCATCACTATATTTGTTTTTGTTTAAACAGGAAACAACTTCAATATTAAGTTGTGTTATTTTATTTTTAGAACTTTCTAGTTCAAAACCTATAAGTATCATTATCTTTACCTGATTAACCCTGGTACATGTAGTAAGATCAAATGCCCAAGGAAAAGGGTAGGCCTACATAGCTGGTATACAGGAAAACAATCTTTACATTAACGGGAACCAACAGTAAAAAAAGAAGTGTTACATTTTTATTTCTTTCTTATTTAATCGTCATAATAATTATGATAAATCAAATAAATAAAATAAACACCAAAACCAACAACAAAGCAACAACAAACCGTTACACACTATGCCATATTCCCAAAAGCCAGTCTATTCTACCATCTTTTCGTACAAGTCATAAAACAAAATTGAAGTTAAATAATTCAATAATTTTATACTGTTGAGAGCAAGAAAAACAAAAGCATATTATATACAAAATGTATCGCTTGATGGGCTATGACGGAATGGCAAATTTAGGAGTATTATATTTTCACCAGTCAATATTTCACATTAAAAATGAAATCCCCTATTCAGTTCAACATCATCAATTTTTTATTCCACCTTAGTTGGTCTCCCCGGCCTCATTAAATCCAGACTTTGCGATTCACACATGACAATGGATTACCTAATCCTGCCCCATGTCTGATCGATCAGTGGTTCGGTAAGCCTGTGATAGATCTATGATTGGAAACCGATGCACAATCCCTTATTTATATCTTCGTTTTCCCTGTGGGTTCACGTGGTAAAGCCTTGGACTATAGATCGGGAGGTCGACGGTTCGAATCGCACGATAGGTTAGACATTTTTTTTTCCGATTTTGTTCTCTATAATTGGTTGGGTAAATGCATAGATAAATTAATAGTTCTATTTATATATCTATGGGTAGATGTCAGTACAATGTGACCGGCTGAGTCTCCACACCCTGTCTCGTGTGTGACAGCACGTAAAATCATTTGACATTAATCTTAGGACCCGCCCACAAGACTATATAGTGCTGACGTTAGACGTTAAACCAACCGAACTCATAACTCCCTGAAGGCTCGTTAATGCCAGGCCCTTAATTAAAAATTACTTAGCTTGCTCCTCTCTCTCTCTCTCTGTCTCTCGCTCCAACCTCTCTCTCCCTCTCTCTCTCCTCTCTCTTCTCTCTCTCCTCTTCCCTCTCTCTTCTCTCTCCCTCCCTCTCTTTCTCCTTCTCTCTTTCTCCCTCTCTCCCTCTCTCTCTCTCTCTAAAACCTCTCTCTCTCTCTCTCTCTCTCTCTCTCTCTCTCTCTCAAACCTCTCGAGTTTCGATGAATAATGCAAGAATCCCCGATACGGTAGAGAGGATTTCTTGCTTTCCAGCTCCCCCAGGGAAAGGGCTATGACTTTGCTGATTCCTGAAATGACCTAGATCGGTTCATTCGACTTTGCATGGGGTCGACTTTTAGATTTTATGCGATCATAAATTAATATTTTACGAACTTCCTTCATGTGACGTTGCTTTTCGAGCACGTGAAGGGTTTGATCTATATTGATTGAAAACGAGGCACAATTGCTTATATATTCGAACATGATTGATATAAAAGCTTAATCTAAGCCTCGTAAAACACTCCTCTTTTGCAAAAGAGTGTCGAAATAACGGATACATATATTTCTGCACTTAAATAAAAGCAAACAATCTTGGTCCCAATTGACCTTCAGAAATGACGTTATGTTAACATTTGCACAATGGAAGTAGGCATAAATTATGTTGGATCCTGAAGGGTTTCTTAGAAATTAGTGTTTAAGGTGCGGAGCTAAGAAACACAGGGACAGTTCAGTTAGTAAAGAGCTAGCTCTACAAACAAGCAAAGGGTCCCTGGTTCGATCCACGGTTGTTGCACTAACATCGACTTGAAGAAAAGCTTCTCTCACCGTAGAAAATTATACATTATACTTGAAATCAGGGGAACTTACAACCTCGTTAATAACTCTTTAAAAGCGTTCTAGTGTTGAAGGAACCAGGCACGACAGTCAGTAGGTCCCAAATAAAGTTGCTGGTTGGATCCCCGTTTACATTATTTTTCCCTTGTGTGTAATTTTTCCCATCTCTCATAATCTTGAGTTAAACGACTTCGATGACTAACAAAAAAATCCAACCCAGAGAATTTAAAAATTCAACCATAATGTGAATGAGCTCATTTTTAATCATATAAATGGGAAATATAATTCAAATTTTAAAAGGGGAGCGCGGTGCCCCTGGGGTAGAACATCGGCTTCCGGCGCAAAAGGTTCGTAGTTCGAGCCCTGGCGATTTCGCTCCCTACTGGTTGGGTGGGTGTCAGTTTAATTTGACCAGCTTAGACAGGAGTCATAGTAACCCCGCCCTGTCTCGTGTGTGGCAGCACATAAAATTTTCAGACGTCAGTATTGCGGTCCGTCCACAATATAGCTTATAAAGTGCTGATGTTCGACTTAAACCAACTCAACTTTAACCTCAGAATTTAAAAAGAAAGAAAAAGTAAAGAACCTTTTAATTGCTGAGATGGGTTTATCTTTATTTCTTCGTAAATATTACTCTCCTTAAAAAATTCCTTCATTTTCTTATCATTTCTCAAACAAAGCACTCGCAATAAAATATCAGCTTACAGGGAGTATCGTGTTTTGCCGTTAACAGCTCTGTGTGTCGATCTCAAGTAATTTTTGAGAACGACATAAAAGGTTACAATCCTAGAACTAATAAATAATTATGTTGTTTCGCCATTGTCTTTATCCCCTATAGTTTCGTATAGTATTTATTGTCAAAGTTCCTCAAAGCTTGAAAGAAGTATCGATTTCACATTCGATTGTTGAAGAGAAATTAAAGAAGACAATCTGTTTTATAACCATATTCTTAAACTACACTTTTCGATCATCTTTTTAATTTTTTTTCCAGCTTGCTTTATTTCATTCTTTAGAAATATCTTTTGCCCTTTTCTTCTTGACAATGTGCGATGGAAATGTATTTCTATTATTCCTCTTTTTCTCTAATACCCTCTCTCTCTTATAATTAGAGCCACAATTGAGGATTTTAATTTTAAAAAAGGGCAAAAGATATTTCTAAAGAATGAAATAAAGCAAGCTGGAAAAAATGAAAAAGATGATGGAACAGTGTAGTTTAAGAATATGGTTGTAAAACAGATTGTCTTCTTTAATTTCTCTTCAACAATCATATGTGAAATCGATACTTCTTTCAAGCTTTGAGGGACTTTGATATTAAATACCATACGAAACTATAGGGGATAATGACAAGGGCGAAACAACATAATTATTTATTAGTTCTAGGATTGTAACCTTTTATGTCGTTCTCAAAAATTACTTGAGATCGACACACAGAGCTGTTAACGGCAAAACACGATACTCCCTGTAAGCTGATATTTTATTGCGAGTGCTTTGTTTGAGAAATGATAAGAAAATGAAGGAATTTTTTAAGGAGAGTAATATTTACGAAGAAATAAAG
>RQTK01001606.1:24454-53304 GCA_003991915.1 Elysia chlorotica
TGAGGGGGGGGCGCGCGCGGGGGTGGGGGGGGGGGGGGGGAATATGAAGAGATGAAAGGAGAGAGGGAGGAGAGAGAGAGAGAGAGAGAGAGAGAGAGAGAGTATAAGAGGCAGTGGGATGGACAGGCAAGCAAATAAACTGTCATAGAAAGAGAAAAACTTATAGATTCGTATGTGGATGTTGTTATACTATAAGTCTAATGTCGTGAATTTTAATTTTCTTTTGCAATCTGCACCTGATGCTATATCTTCTCTCCTTTCTAAAAGTAGTCAAGATGAAAGTTCTAGTGCGCTATCACCATTCTACACCTCTACTTCACGTGCCTCGCCATTAACTAAGCAACAATGTAGTGAGCTTGACTTACCGCTGCAGCAGTCCCCAGCCGCAGGTGTGCAGGATTCGAACTTGTCCTTACACAGCCACTCCTTGTGGCCAGCCACTGGACCAGTCGCGCAGAGAGCGAGCAGCACCAGGAGACCCAGGCAGAGCACGGTGTGTGACGTCATCGTGTGGGGGCAGAGAGCGGCTGGAGGATGTAGGTGGAAACAGAATATGGTCTATTTTTTTAGTATAAACCATATTAATTAGTAATATAATTATTGGCCTCCCTTTCTCTCTTATGTCACCGCTGACTTTATATTTCTTTTCTTCTTTGATTTTTTTTCAATTTGTGAAAACGGTTACATTCGTTTATGGCAGATCTTCACTGATAATGGTATATGATGCCCAATATGATAGCGGCCATTGCTAAAACGTAGTTGTGAGTATTCAATTTCTGTTTTGAAATTTTCAACGTTGAAAGGAGTTATTTATATGACCATGAACATTTTGTTTTATGCAAGAAGATATAACTACAAAGAGTGTCGATTTAAACTGTCATCTTACAACTTAGATTGTTCATGTTAGATCAATGCTATTTGATTTGATATGTTAATGCCCAAATTATTAGAACCTAAGTTATCTGAATACCAAGCGATCTTGACATAGACATGTTTAAAACAGTATATAGTTCCCTGTTTATACCCTGTCTTAATTTAACTATTGAATAACCCGAATTGAAAAATTACAGTTCTTTTAGTATGTGAAAATATAAAATAAACTATTTGTTTGTGTTATTTTTTGCAGTTCAACTTTCTGTTCCTTACTAGCATGTACATACAAATCGCGAAGTAAGTTTCATGTTAATTTTTATCTTACCTTATGAAGAGGGATGAGTTGATGAATCCTAGCGGAGTGTAAATCAGCCAGTGATGGTATTAGATAGAAAACACAACTTATATACTGTGGATATCACGTTTTGTTTTACAGGTCTTGATCAAATTAGTCCAGCAATTTTCTATTTTGTCAATTGCGGAAAATATCTCTCATGATTTGGTCCTATTATAAGATTAAGAGATAATAAGGAAGAGTCGTTTAAGATAAATACTTTTTTGGGAGTGCGGGTGTATTTATAGTTGCATTGCTGGGATAATATTTCTTTTTGTATGCTTTTTTTCTCTCCTGGTTTTTCTTTTTTGCAATCTGTTTTAATGAATGCGTTTAAGGATGCGTTGGACATTTTTTTCATTAATAACTATCAGAAATTACAGGAATTAGGTTCTTAGTTGTTCTTTTAATGCAAATGCGAGATGGCCACAATTATCATTATTTTCTCTGCGAGAAACCTGTTGCCTGCAATTCTTCAGTAGATTGCCACATGACTTCCTTTAAGAACACCAGGAAGATGGGTCAGCTGATTGCGATTTGAACTGGCAAGAAGGAGTTTTTAAGTTCGATCCTCGACTGATACTGTGATCTTAAATTGTGCTCTATGCTTAGCCGACAACCCCCCCCCCCCCAAAAAAAAACAAAAAAAAAAAACAAAAAAAAAAAACAACCAATACATCTCCTTGGTCTCATGCTTGTCTCGTCGGAAAGTTGTTTTTAGATCGTTTGGGAATAAAATCCTAATTGAAAATAACTTGTTTTATTGTTTAAGATTCTATAAGTGCACGCATTCCTGGTTTAAAACGCCGTGAAAACAGTATGATCTAGTGGTCACTTAAAAACTTTTTGTTTACCTTTACAATCTCTCACTGTACCATTCTATTTATATACTCTTTCTCTGTCTCTCGCTCACACAAACTCTCTCTCTCTCTCTCTCTCTCTCTCTCTCTCTCTTTCTTACTCTCCCCTCTCTTTCTTACTCGGTCGATTGGTACCTCATTCTGATTTAAAAAAAATCTTCTTGCCTATATCCTTCTCTCTATACATTTTTATCTGAACCGTGTATTAACTTTTGTTTATTACCATTAACTTGATCTCTTTTTTTTTTATTAAATCGACTTGTCATATCATTGCCAATTATTTGATTTATGTTATGCTATACTACATGTTACTTTATAAAATTCCTATTAGTAAACATAAAGCCAGTTAGTGCACTTGATAAATCATAATAAAAGAGTTGACAATATCTACTCATAAAGTGCGCAAATATAAGTGACGAAATACAATTTCTTTTAGATGAGGAAACTAAAAAAAAAATAACAACAAAAAACAACAAAACAAAAACATTTCGAATTGTGAAAGCTCAACTTAAGGAAAAAACAACTGTTTTTTAAATTCCTGTCACAGATGTTCATGGCATTGAAATAAATCCAGTATTAACATTGTTGCACTAAATAATGATTACTGTGGAACCTTAGACAATAAGCCCCAAGGATTTGGAATTTTGATCTTACAAAGCCACCGCTATTGTGTACCGATCTGGTTTAATCAGGTCATTGTAATGGAAAGTCTTATGAGGTCAAAGACATTTAAGCACTAAGCTTTACCTCAAATGACCTTTACTAGATGGGGTGACTTTGATTAAAAAAACAAAACAATTTTGGACATAATTATTTTAAGTCCAACAAATATTTTGCACGATAATAATTATTTTGAAAGGTCGAAAACTACAAACACACACACACACACAGAAAAAGTGAATTTAATGAACAATTTCTCATTTTCCAGTAATCCAGGTAGTTTCTAAATCAAATTGGTTCCATGGTAACAGAAGTTGGTGATCAGAACATTATAACAAACTACAAAGTACTCATTTTTCCTCTTTAACCTTTCCAGCATTTCTCATCTAGCTCTTCATCTCTGCTTCTGTCTTTCTCATACTCTCTCTCTCTCTCTCTCTTCACTCGCTCACTCACTCACTCACTCACTCACTCACTCACTCACTCACTCTCTCTCTCTCTCTCTCTCTCCACTCGACAGTAATCCAGGTAGTTTCTAATTCAATATTGATCCCATGGTAACAGGAGTTGGGTGATCAGAACATTACAGTAAACTACAAAGTACTCATTTTCTCTCTTTAACCTTTCCAGCATTTCTCATCTAGCTCTTCATCTCTGCTTCTGTCTTTCTCATATTCTCTCTCTGTTTTTCTTTTTGTCTCTGCCTCTGACTCTGTCTGTCTGTCTGTCTGTCTGTCTCTCTCTCTCTCTCTGTTTTCTCTCTCGAATTAATTTATAATCCTTCTTTAACTTTTAGTGTAAACGTGCCTCATATAACCCTGAAACATTTGAGTTAGATGGAAAGAGAAGAAAATTTTCTCCTACACTGAAAAAAAAAAGGTTCAGAACGAAAAAACTTCCCGCCTCTGCTCTTTGCTGTGAAACAAGAAAAAAAAACAAACAAAAACAAAAAAACAACGACTTCAAATTATAGAAGGAAGGGGCTACAGTTACCTTGTATATTAAGTTAGCTTTGTTATTTCAATTTCAAGATACTTGTCATGTTATCGCCTCTTAGCAAATGCTAATATTCAAATAATAGGTATGATTGTTTTGCCTACCAAGTTAAACATTTTCGGGCGTATATCGAAAAACATTACGTATTATAATACTTTAAATGTTCACCTATTATTGGTTTAAGAATAAAATACTTCTGAAGACTTCTTTATCGCACAACTGATCTTGCAAAGTGTTAGGGTCACAATCAAAACAGCCAAACGTTTGAGGTCCACTTCTAAGCACGTACATCCATGTGCTAATAAAACTCATTAGTACACATAGACGAACAAAGAAAAATCTATGAGGGAGTTTCGAACCAGCAACCTTTAAGATATATATTTAGCCAGCTATCACTGGACCACCACTTTTCCTAAATGATGTTGTAAAACATCCGATAATTAGTCTATAAAGATATTAACTCAGTAAAATGATGAGTTGGCTCATGGCTGTTTTGCCGTAAGACATTAATTTTGGTTTAACCACTTTTCTAAGTCCTTGTCTCCGTCAAGGGGTGTTTTTTGAGGGGGAAAGAGGGGGGGGGGAGGTAACCTAATAGGTATCAATCTAATCGCGGTTGACTTTAGAAACTTTGATTTGATTTCACACTTGTTGCATCTCTGTGTGTTGGAACCAGACTAGATCTCCCAAGCACTTCTATCATGTATCGTGTGTGGCAGCACGTAGAACTGTCATACGTCAGTTTTGGGGTCCGTCTACAATATAATGGGTATAGTGCTGTATAAATGTTGGAAGTTAAACCAACTCAACTACTACTACTGTAGCTGTCTCTAATATGAATGCTCAAAGGGTGGTAAGTGATTGGGTAGTTAGTCTTGCTGGTGTAGCTATCAATTCGTTCTCCCCGCTGATACATACGGAGATATCTTATACCGAAATAATATTATTTT
This sequence comes from Elysia chlorotica, assembly GCA_003991915.1. Classification (NCBI taxonomy): domain Eukaryota; kingdom Metazoa; phylum Mollusca; class Gastropoda; family Plakobranchidae; genus Elysia; species Elysia chlorotica. The sequence goes on from RQTK01001606.1 coordinate 29,128, forward strand.
CACCCATTAAGAAGCCAAATAGAAACATTAGCATTTATCGAAATGGACGTGGCTGTCTTTTAGGTGTCTTTAAAGATGTGGAAAATATATCTCTTATCTTTGCGAACCTATATCTTTAACTACTTTTTCATTTCTTAAAATTTCAAAAGAATCTTTTAAGGAGATTGCCTTCTCACCGATCAAAACTTCAGGTAGCGATTAAGAATTGAACTTTAGACCTATTCTATTAGGTGTCTTAAAAGATATATACAATTTATCTCTTACGCCTTGCGAAATTAAATATTTAATTATTTTTCCATTTCTTAGATTTTTAAAAGAAAATCTTCACGTAGGCAATAAGATTGGAACTTTCAACCTCATACTGGTTGATATATAGCTCTTTCAACTGCTGCGTGCAGCGTTTTACTTTATGCCAGGCAAGGATCCCAAGAATTGCGTGCCCTCTTGAACATTTGTTCAATTTGTTTTCGTAAGTCTTTACCTTTATGCTCTTGCTGTGATACATTCTCTCACATGTTGACAGATTTGCAAAATCTGAGTGTGGTCATTATTAAGTATCTCCTTTTTCATAATAATCAGAGAATGTCTTGCTAACACGTTTGCTAAGTTCAAAATTTCACCCTAACACCTACAAACAACTATCTGGTTTATTAAAACTCAGCTCTTAGCAATAATTAAACTCTCCCCCCCTATTTTTGAACGTGTTCTTAAGTTTATCTCAAGAGGTATATTGCTTTTCTTCAATCATATCTGCAAAATTATTGCTTACTCATATTTCAAATGGAATCTATATGGATAGAGTAAGGCCTTAAATGTAACTAGATTATTTAGACATGTAAATTTGAAAGAACCGTTGTAAACATACTGTAAACATAAAATTGCGACGAAGACTGTTGATTAACGTGATGGAATGCTGGTACATGTACTTGGGTCAGGATCGCCGAAAGCAGAAACTAAAACCCTAAAACATCATTAAAGGAATATATATATGTGCCAAATTTTAAGTCTCTGGGTTTATTCCTTCATTGTCATGCTAAGAACATAGTGAACACCTCGTATTTTTTGAACGTTTCCTTGAGTGTATCAGACCAGGTGTATATTTTTTCTTCGATCATAATTATCTACAAAATTGATGCTTATTCATATTTCAAGTGCAATCTATATGAACAGAGAATGACCTTAAGTGTGACCAAATTATTTAAATAGGTACAATTTGAAATAAACATTGTAAACAAACTGTAAACATAAAAATGCACCGACGTCTGTTGATTAACATTATGGAATGTTGATATCTTCATCAGTATCGCCGAAAATAGAGGTTTATGATTCCCCGTTTGATTTTTAAGTGTATAAAACACCTTTTAAGGAATACATGCCGTAAAAACATTAATTTTATGCAAGCTTCCCTTGTCATCTTTATCCAAAGGCGGTTAGATTGACATGAAAAATAATTGTGCTTTAATTTTGTAGCGTTCGGAAAATACAGTTTCTGAAATATAATTAAAAAAAAAAACAAAAAAAAAAATTACACTGATTGCATGTGTTTCCATCTGTGATTCATTGTAGCTAATGTCATGATACATCAGACGCTAAAAATTACATTTTCTTTTCATTGAAATACGGTTTTGGAAATATGTACACTTGACATTACATGTTTTTCTCAAAACCGTTTACCCATATACAATAACCATTGCCTTTAACAATGGAGATTTTCCTACATGTAACGTTCATATATATTTACATATTAATACTATTCCATTTATACTCTAAAATTGGGACGTTTATGCATCGACACTGTTTCATTGATATGCACCATTGATAAAACGAACAAACTTATATAATATAATATTATGCATCGACACTGTTTCATTGATATGCACCAACGAGTTCCATTTTTCACACTCAATAGTAGAAGCACTTTTATTATTGACACCAGTTTGCATGTACTTTGATACTTTTCAAAATGACTCTATACATTCAGTTAGGGGAACAGCAAAGGTAAAAAGAAACACCACGTTTTGTGTAAACAAAATAAACTTTATTTCATTTTTATATACTTTATACCGAATAGTTGGATTTATTTATTTTGTATCTCTCGTGTTACTTGACAGAAGCCTTTGAGAGAACAACAAATCAGAGGTTGTTAACATTTGGTGTCCAGAGGTTGTTAACATTTGGTGTCCACAGGTTGTTAAAATTAATTTGGTGTCCAGAGGTTGTTAACAATTTGGTGTCCAGAGGTTGTTAACATTTGGTGCCACTAGCGCTCACACTCGTGGATTGTGGGGTTCAACAACCTAGGCTTGCACACCAGGCCGTTACAGCACGGGTTGTTGCCGAGGTCTGGGGTACAGAGCTGCCCCCTCGAGTAGCATCTTCCCAGCAAGCCACGGCCCTGCTCGCAGCGGAAGCCGCCGCCAAAGTTGTCTCTCTTACAGCTCATGCCTGTGGGGAGGGTGAGAGAGTGAGGGAGTGAGGGAGTGAGGGAGTGGGGGGTGGAGAGAGTGGATGAGTGAGAGAGGTAGGGAGGGGTGAGTGAAGGAGGAGTGGAAAGATGGAGCGAATGAGTGCGTGAGTGAGTGAGTGAGTGGGTTAAATAGTGAGTGAGGGAGGCAGTGAGGGAGTGAGTTTAGGAGTGGATAAGTGAATGAGTGAGTGAGTGAGTGAAAGGAGTCAGTGTGTGAGTGAGTAAGTAAAGAGTAAGAGAGTGAGTGAGGGAGGGAGGGAGGGAGGGAGTGGATGAATGGAAGACGGAGGAAGGGAATCAGCGAGAAAGGGGTAGAAGGACGGAGTGAATAAGTGTGTGTGTGTGTGTGAGTGACTGAGATAGTGAGGGAGGGAGGAAGGGATGGAATGAGTTGGGGAGTGGGTGTGGGAGTGGATGAGTGAATGAGGAAGTGAGGATGGAGTGGGTTAGTGAGTGAGTGACTGAGTGAATGAGTCGGTGAGTGATCGAGGCAATGACGGAGTGAGTGAATGAGTGAAAGGACTGTGGCGAAGTGAGTGAGCGAGTGAGTTAATGAGTGAGTGAGCGAGTAAGTGAAGGAGTGGGTGAGCGAGTGAGTGAGAGAGGTGGTTTCTTTAAGTCTAAAGTAAGCTGTAAGGCTACTTCTTGGACGGATCCCAATAGAGGTTACGGAATATTTAGTAAGACCAACAAGCGTGCAATATTAATGCTACTTACCTCACAGTATCCAGTATTCGCCAGAAATTGATAGGTTATAACTACATGGAAAGAGACCATTAATTGAATTCCAGTAGCGCATGGATAAAATGAGAGTTGCTTTTATAGTTCCTGTCTCACACCTAGAAGCATGTCTATGAGAGTAAGTTTCTTCACATAATAACTAAATAAAAGGTGATTTAACACTGCATCCACAGCAACTGTAACTTGCAAGGGGCTTTTTATGGAGAAACTTCCAAATCCGATTCCCAATCAGCTAACTTTATGTAACTAGTTGGGGTTGCACAAAATAATGTATAATGTGTATAAAATAGGAAGGGAACGGGCCTTGCTTTGTGCTTAAACACATAAAAGCATCACACTTTTGTTTTGAAACCAGTTCACCTCACAATCTAACTCGTTGACTATGGGAGTTGGGGAATCAACATTTTTGGGAGTTGCTGTTTATCTTTTGGTTTAACGTTTTGTTCAGGCATAGGTGTTTTGTAATTATAGGATATTTTGTAATATTTATAAGGACATATTTATAATTTAAAAAAAACTATGTAGGATTATAAATTATGCATCCAAACAGTTTATTCACCCCTGCAGCAGCTCAGTGGCACCGGAACACAAGCCTCGTTCAACTTTTGACACCTAACCAGACCAGCCAAGGTCGGGGCCACCAGGAGGGTCGCTAGGAAGGCACACAGCAGCACCAGTCGTAGCATTGTCTTTCCTGCTTAAGTCAAGGGAGAAAATACATTGTACTTGTGATGCAGTATAATAAGAGATAGATAGGATAATACTTTTTTTGTCCAGAAAAGACATTATTTTGTTTTGTTTACTTAGTGTTTGTGAAAAAAGGTTTTACAAGAAAAGCATAACTATTTGTCCAAGAAAGGATACAAAGTTAGTAGAGGTAGAGAGAAAATAACTGTGACGCAGTATAATAAGAGATAAGACAATATAATACTTCTTTTTCCAGAAGAGACATTCGTTTGTTTTGTTTACTGAGTGTTTGTGATAAAGTTGTTATTAAAATAGCATAACTATTTGTTCAAGAAAGGATACATAATTAGTAGAGGTGGGGAGACAATAACCGTGATGCAGTATGGTGAGAGATAAGATAGGATAATACTTTTTGTCGAGAAGAAACATTATTTTGTTTTGTTTACCTAGTGTTTGTGACAGCGCTTTTAAGCTATAATAGAAAAGCATAACTATTTGTTCAAGAGAGGATACAAAGTTAGTAGTTTTCACTATAAAATTCATATTTACAAGGAAACTAAATTTAAAAAAAGGCACAGAAACAAAATAAATTACTGTACTGCTTGTATTGGTAAAGTATTATTTGCACATGAGAAGACAAACACTTAAAACAAAATTTACGTTCTACTTTGCGCAAGATATCTTTAAAAACAAATTTTCCGTATTTGTCTCTATAAGAAAATTATTTCATTTTTTACTGCACGCTTCCATAGTCAGAATACATAGTTAGCAACATGGAAATAGTAATACATAGGAATATTATGCATAAACCATTTACACTCATCAGCTCGGCTCAAGGAGAGAACTTTATAATAAGCTTTGTATTTACCTGTAGAAATTGGGAATATGTATAGGAATAATATTGCAGGTGTTAAAACAATCGTGGTTTCTAGTGCCGATTCTCCTAAAGCTACGACTTTTTATACACCCAGCTAGGGACGTTAATGGCGCGGTTGATTTATTTTTTTTTAACAGTTAACCTTGATCTGTTGGGAATACATCCGTTACAATTACATGGCATCGTAAATAACAATAGAAACCTTATTTTGTTAACTAAATATCTTAATCATTCACGCTAGAGTTCAACCATGGAGATTTACCAGATTATATCGACATTATGGATAATCTTTGTTAATTTAACATTTATGTTGTTAGTACATGTTCAGAACACAGTGTTTTTGTGGTTGTCTTTTAGAATTGCTTCTTGCTCAAGTGTCAATGTAAAAAAAAATCAATTCTCTCGCCCAAACCTTGGTTGTTTGGATCAGACAATGGTACAATCTCTGTATGAGATGGTCTATCTCCTAGTTTAATTTCTCCTAGGCCCATCAGGCCGATGGTATACGGAGTAGGGTCTAAAGAATAATGTCTTACAAGTTCACATTGACTCAATGAGGATGCCAAGACTACCTTCTAAGCTGATCATAATCAAGCCAAAACAGTTGCCTTTTGAGTAGCTAACCTAGGCATACAAGATATTATTAAGGTATAGACCATCTAATTATAGAATAAATCGCTTTGCTCTGAAATAATCTACAGCCTAGGTTTATACATTGATTTATGATACATTTAAAATAGTCATACCCATCACTACAGGACTGGTCATTTTTTTAGCGTATGGCTACTAGCCACATTTTTTATCGTGTCATCCAAGAAGGTACATGTACACACAGAGTGAGTTGAGTTCAGTTGGTTTTAAGTCTAACTTCAGCACTATATAGGCGTTACTGTGGACAGGACCCAAGACTAACGTCTGAAAACTTTAAGTGCTGCCACACAGAGGATAGGGCGGTGAGACTTGGACTCCTTTCTCGGTCGGTCAAACCTACCCACCTACCCAATCAGTTACAGGGGGCGAAATTGGACATATATACTTTTGATCTATCGTGACATTCGAACCGCGAACCTCCCAAATCTGCATATCAAGGCTCTACTTCTTGAGCCAGTTGCCCCCCCCCCCCACTCAATATGGGTATGGACGCACAAGTATAGCGTCAAAGTCCTAAGTTCATGTATAAATAAGATGTAATTGTGTTTTCCTTTTTTATTTTTTCTTAATCTCTTTGCGTTGAAAATGTCTTCAACAACTAAATGTTCTCGACTCAATGTTCCCGAATAAATATTTTTTGAAAGTAAAAATGAATGTTCTTGACTAACTGTTATCGGTCTGTTTTTGATAAAATGACCTCCACCATATGTTTTTGAACACACGTTCTGGACTAAGCGTTATTGACTAAATTTCTGGATTAAATATTATCTCCTCAACTAATGTTCTTGACTAAAATAATGTTGCCACATAAACTAATGTTCTTTACTTTACTACATTTATATTCTCGACTAAATTATTGTTTCAACTCCTTGTTTTTTGCTGAAATATTTTCGACAGTTTTTTGTTGAAATCTACTTAGAATAAATTAATCGTGTTGGCAAAGTGTTCTCGACCTAATTATTATCTTAAAATTTTTTCTCGCGTAAATTTTCTAAAATAAAATATTTTCGTCGAGAATGAGTGAGAACGAGAGAGGAAAAGGAGATATGGAAAGAGAGAGAGAGAGAGAGAGAGAGAGAGAGAGAGAGAGAGACAGAGAGGGAAAGGAGAGAGAGAAAGAGATAGAGAAAGGAGAGAAAGAGAGATAGAGAGCGGATATGTAGATGGATTGATAAAAAGAGAGAAAGGGATAACTATTGATCCAGATGGCGGATTTAAACCTCCCAACACCCATAGTAATGAGTTCATTTAACAAACATTCGCTTCTTTTCCTAGCAAAAGGTTTCCTCATCCGTGTTTAAAACTTAGGCATTAGACCAAAAATTTCCGTCCCTATCTTGTCAATGTCAATGAAATTGTATACTTTTTTCAACCTCACCTATTTCTCTGTTGTCTTAGTTATTTTCCAACGTTGGCCTATCTTCAACACACGTAAAAATTAGTACAAGAATCGTCGCAAAATAATATCGAGACAAAGCGGGAAAAAATAGCAAAGTTCCTCATAGCACTTTTAGAAAACACTATTGGGTTTTCCTTGAGTCTGGTGAATCTAATGGCGTTGGGGTATAATCTTAATTTAGATTTAGTCTGGGGTGCCGTAAAAAAATCCGGTACACACTCAGACTAGAAAGTTAAACCAATTTTACTGACGTCTGAATCTCTAGGCTTCTCTACAGTTTTCTTCCAGGCTTTTCGACCCAACCAGGCGGTAAAGAACTGTGGACAAAAGGAAGAAAAAAAGAAACTTAAATCAATCCTTTTCTTTATTGGATTAACTGGACAGTCGTCACACTCTTGTTGTGAAGAAATGTACTGTAAAATCCTTCCTACAAAGACTGTTTTGTTTTGTTTTGTTTATTGTGGTAGTTTTAATTCTTCTGTTTTGCCCTGAAACATTTTTATTGTATTTTTGAAGGCAGTTCTTGTGTTTGTTAAACTGAGAATTTTATAACAGGGTGAAGAAATTTTAAACGAACCAAGTATTGTTATTTCTTGTGCTTCCCCTCCATATTTTGTGATTTTTAATATTGTTGATGTTCGTTTACAAGTTAATTTGTACTGCTTAAAATTGACAACATGTGTTCAATACAATTCTCTTTTACATTTATCGGTGCAAGACATCCAGACTATTGGGTTTTTGTTGTTTCATTATGTCTTGAGTATTATGGCTGTTCGTGATTGAAGCAGCTTTTAATGGGCAATAAAAATTATATTTCAGGGTCTCTTAAATAAGAGCACAAGAGATCGAAGTAACGAGTTTTGGAATATACTAACTCTTTCCCTACCAACTCAGAATTAACCTTCATTAAAAGTCATATAAATACAAGCAGGCTCACATGTTGAGAAAGAGAGTTGGTTTTACGTCCATCATCGTCACTATATAGACTATATTGTTGACAGGCCTTAAGACTGACGTCGGACAATTTTATGTGCTGCCACACACGAGAATAGAGCGGGGATACCATGACTCCTGTCTCAGCCGTTCACATTGGACTCACACCTACCCAACCAGTTACAGGAGACGAAATCGAACAACTAAATCTGTCGAACGTCGGATTCGAGCCGCGGACGTCCCGATCTGGAGACCAACGCTCTACCACTTGAGCCAGTTTGCCCGCCTCAATCTACTATAAACAAATTTTTGCTTGTTAATCCTCCCACTCGGTTTGGTATCACTGGATGTAACTCAAAGCAATTAGCCGCTCCAAAGTGGCTTCCGATACCCATCCGGGACATGTTGTAGAGCTAATGCTAATTTGTTTTCCGAGCTGTTGAAACCGTAGTGTTGGCGTTGTCGCTGGTGGATCAATTATACAGACCCATCTGACAGGTAGCACCCACCAATTATCTGCCCTTGGAACAGCTTGACCACAGGAAGTTCAACACAGAAGCTACTTCCGGTAGATTCTAGCTCTCCGGTGAGCGGAGGGGAGATAATCAACATCTGACCAGAAGGTGTGTTTGATTGGGGGTGTAGGATGATAATTAGGTTCTGCTGGTGTCCATGGTTTTCATTCAGTGCAAAGGGATTTGTTTACGGGAAGAAATTGACGAATGTGAAACGCTCATTTGGCAGCCACAGGATACGTGGGCCTATTTAATTATCAGAACAATTTGTTTCAGTTCAATTTGACCTGAGGGATAATTGTATTTACTGTATCCCATGCATTGCAAAATCTATAAAGTATATTACAAAGTTCAATGTTCTCAGTGTATTGGAATGTTCAATATACTTAGTGTACAGCAAAATTCTAAATTCTCAATAGCTAAATTATGAAATTTTGTTTTCAATTGTTGACCATATTGGCGTCAAATGACTTCAATATAATCCTATTTAAAAGACAGACATATGTGCTAGCTTCGCTTCACCATGATCTACAGATATTGAATGTTCTCCATAATTCAGTGGCGTGATTGATCAGCTACATTCAGACCTACCGTTCGACAGTGTTTATCTTAAGAATAATACTGCTAATTAGGGTACATATATAAAAATATTATATATATAGATTGAGAATTGATGTACATTTTGCAAATGAATACATGTACTTGGTTAAAGAACACGGACTCCTCGTAGAAAGGATGCAGAACAAAAGCCTGGAACTGCATCCTTACAGAAAATAAAGGTGCGATGACATGGATGCTGTTTCAGGAGGACATATTATTGTTACAGCAAAATAATGGATAGATAAAAACGTTTAAGGAAAGCAAATTCTGATAGGTTTAAAAGGAGAAGCCTACATGGCGAAATGTGCTACGTCTCAGAACGAAATAACGTAATGGTTACATGGTGCCGCACAATCATATTATACGGAGCGTAGATGTCAGGACTTCTGTTTTAGTCGGCAAAATTGCACAGATGATTTTTTGACCAACCGTGGGACAGAACCCGGATCATCTGACTTGAAGTCATGTGCTCTACCGGTAATTGTACAATGTATCTGGCTGAACATAGTTTGTATGCATATAATTCAGAATATTGCCATGCTTGACGTCGGTTCAATTTGGTTTAAGCTAAACTATACCCAATCAAAAACTCTTCGAAACTGTTGACTCTAGACATTGAGGAAGAGAATATAATAGCAAAACAGTGAACTTTATTTATAAACAAAATACAATCCACAAATTTAGACTTTTCTCATCTCTCTTTCCAACCAATAAATTGAGATTTCTCCTAATTATTTTGACTATTTGTTACTTTTCACCGTAGAAGACACCAATAAGCCCAGCATTCAACGCCTCTCTCTCTCTCCTTTTCCTTTCACTTCTCTATCACATGTGCATGCACTCACCTAGTGTTCGATCTCAATAAACTTCTCCTGTCTAACTAAAGCAAACTTACGCGGTGATATAGAGCAACGTCCACCCAACCAAAAAGAAAACAAAAAACACAGAAAAACCCCCACAAAAACAAAACAAAAACCCCAGCAACTTTACATTCGAACCTGTTTTGCAAGATGATTTTGGGACAGTCCCACAGCTATGTAATTGATTTTGGGGGCAGTGTAGTCGCAAAATCACTGCAGCTAACGGCAATATAGTTGATTTACATCACAAAATCCTAGAAATAAACATATTACTCCCGTGCATTTTAGGTATGTCATCAAGCAATAAGGAGAAGATGTATATTTTTTGAATATAATATTGACAGTTGTTTTGAGGATGAAAGAGACATTTAGAAAAAGAAGAAAAAGCCCACTCTCCGGCTGTGTGAATTTGTCGTATGTCCAATGAAGATATGAAAAAAGTAGTTTTCATTTGTCGTAAATACAGCCTTAATATTATTGTCACATTGGGTGGACATACGACAATTGTATTCTAAGGTAACGAAGAGTCAAGGCTGTTTACCAAACGTTTACTTATTTTCTTTTCGTTGGACACAACAAAGGATTTGACTATTAATCATGTTTTAGATTATTGTATTTAATAGTTTCCGAGCATAAAATTTATTTTTAAAAGAGGACTTGCAGCTCCAAACCCTAGATCTACATCTATACCTAGACTGGTTAATGCAGAGTTAAGAAATCGAGATGTAATTTAGATCTACATCCGATGTTCTAGATTTTGAAACTAGGGGTAGAATGCACAAACATGGCGTTAGGATTCATATTCTTATATTGTTAAGACGAGACGTAAGCTACGTCTTGTTTGTGCACTATACCATAGATCTTATTTGAAAAAATATAACTGGTCAATTGAAATGCATTATTATTTCTGACATGTGTCAATTCCTTCTGATGGTTCATTGTTTTTATTGACCTTCAACTGATATTTTGAATCAGAACTCTGAGGGCTTCTTTTGTGAGCCCACTTTACAGTTGATTTAGCACAACCACACTATACCAGATAGATCTATCCTCGAGCACAACGCACTAAGGAGAGCACTCAGGACAGTCACGTGACAGCTCCGAGCGTCTTGATTAGACGAGGGCTGGAATTTCCCGTTTTAAAAATAGATCTAGTTACCAAAATAATGTCTATTGCACATTGAGAAGCTCTTTTACGTTTTTAGAACATACGGAGTTTTCATTCTTTAGACATGTATGTCAAATCAAACAAACTGCCCACATGATTTCACACCTTTAATGGGAAACCCCACTCGGCACCTCACACTTTGCAGCCACGCTCCAACATTCACACTCGGCCGTAATAGCCAGCCCTGCACTCAGGTAACACTTTCCGCTAAACACACACGGAGTACAATGTACTTGAGTTGCTGAGTTGGCTTAACGTCCAACATTAGCACTATATAGGCTATATTGTGGATGTGCTGCCACACACGAGACAAGGCGGGGATACCATGACTCCTGTCTCAGTCGATCACATTTAACTGACACCGTCCCAACTAGTAGGGGGCTACATCGCCAGGACTCGAACTGGGACCTTTTGCGTCGGAAGCCGATGTTCTACCCCAGGGCCACCGCGACCCACAATGTAATTGAGAACAAAAATCCTAGGTAATGTATAGCAAGTGGCGTGCTGGCTTGATTGGCAGTTCGTTCAGCTTGAAATCAAATGTCACGGGGTTTTGAACAACGATTAGGCACAATATTTGTCGGATTTTGCCCATTGCTGATTGGATCGGTGTGAGAATTAAGTTCTCGACAAATATTTTATGCTTGGTATCTCCACTCTTTTCTTTGCTCGACAGAGCATGAAATTATTAGAAGTTATTTTAGCACCTGTTTACGAATAGCAGTCTACGAATAGGATTTTGGTGACAGTGAACGCTAAGAAAGTAATGCACCAAATTGATTGTTCCATTGAGCACTCAACTTAGGTTTATGCAAATGTTTACTGACGGCCCTTTTTCAATAGGGGTTCTCTTCTCTTTACCTCATCTCATTATTTTTTAGAACTGTTTTATATATTAACCTCTATTCCTTTAATTGTTTTTCTTTAATTTGTGGGCTGCTTTGAACTCTATTAAAAAGTTCATTTACGCCAAATTCTTATTGTTTTCAATTTCATTACTAGATCAGTGTTTCATATTTAGAGAAAACTTGTATAAAACTCCAAAGTGTTTTGGAACTGAAGAAATTTGAAGTAAGCTAAGGAACGAATAGGAGCTTTCACTAAATGTGACGGTTAAAAAAAAACTAATAATTAAATAGACCACTCCAGCATATAATTACAATCAAACATACAAACATACAGTCTCGTACGGGATTACGAATGCAACTATAAGGTAACGCTCCAGCAGTGGAAGAAACAATGAAGTTTTCATCCCAGTTGGTCATAACAAACATAAGATGTCATCCCAATAGGCCATAATAAACATAATGTTTCGTCCCAGTTGGTCACAAAATAATGCTTTGCCCTAGTAGGTTATAACAAATATACTTCGCCCCATTAGATTATAAAAACATAAGCTTTCCTCTCAGTTGATCGTTACAATAGGCTTAAGCTACAAAAGTTCAAACAAACATAGGCTTATACTTTATTAGTTCATAGTAAATAAACAAGCTAACCCTTCAGTTAGTATTTATAAACAGGGACACTAAGACTTCTGTAGATCCTCAATGTTCTACAAGTCAATGATATCTAATACCATGCTGGTCATTGTGCCCTCCCGTGACATATGTTTTCACGATCTCTAGTTTGTGGTTCACATGTAGCTGGATCCCTGTCAATTCTTTTATGTCGTCGAGCCACTTCCTGCTGGGTCGGCCTTTTCCTCTTCTTCCTTTTATTCTGCCTGTTAGGATTGTTTGAGCAATGCCATTGATAACATATACTAGCTGGAAAACAGTGCAACAAATCTCTTGGTGCCCCGCAAATCCTATTGAGGTAAACTGCCCAACGCTATTTATTAATCATTTGGAAAACTATTTATAAAGACAATTTTTGATGGTAGATTTTACTTGTTACTGAGAATTCATCAGAAATTGAAACTTATCTTCACATCAGAAAGTGAGTATGCTTAGAAAAACACTTCAGCGTTACTTTCGATATGATGGGGAGAGAGAGAGAGAGAGAGAGAGAGAGAGAGAGAGAGAGAGAGTACTCTGTAGGGCTTTTTGATAAGAGTAAATGATTAAGTACATTTATGCTAACTTGAACATTTAGAAGCAAAAGTAAACAACTTGAAAATGGCTTAGTAGTGAAGGTATTTGCCCCAGTACAAATCGCAGCTTCTCAAGATCGATTTTTGAAAAATACCATGGTTTCTGTTCATGACATCACAATTCTTGTAATTATATTTTTGGTAATATAATTAAATTGACACACAAATCTAGTCGAATGACACTTAGTTTTGTTTTACAAGATTTATTTTTATTTTAGACTCTTCAAGAAAAACAAAGGTTAAACAAACATTGCATTTGAGCACAAACTATCCTTATGTCCTGAACTGTTACACAGGCCTAACAGTCAGGCTCATGCATCAGTACCACGCTTCAATATTAAAATCAAGCCAAATAATAAAAACTGACGCCAACAGATCTATCAACCCTTCAGGATAGGTAGTACATATTAGTAACATCCTGATTGGCTGGAGACGACCCAGATCGGGCAGATCACGTGACTGTGCCTGGCGCTACTTGCACTCGTAGAGGCTGGGCTTGAGCGGCTTGGAGCGGCAGTACAGGCCGGGGCAGCAGTTGTTGTTCAGTCCAGGCGAGCAGAACTGACCCCGTCTCTGGCACACGGACCTTTTGTCAAGCACTCCACCGATTCCATCAATTCCACCGATTCCACCAATCCCACCGATTCCGCCAATTTTATCGATTCCACCAACTCCACCGATTCCACCAACTCCACCGATTCCACCGACTCCACCGATTCCACCAATTCCATCGATTCCACCAACTCCACCGATTCCACCGATTCCGCCGATTCCGCCGACCATGCACTTCCATATTCCCAGATTGCCTTTCTGGCACGTCATACCTGAAAAAAAATTGTTTTAGTTAATAAACCAATGAGGGTGCATGAATAATGGGAATCATTCATATTGAAAATAAGAAAATAAAGAAAAAAGCAACAATGAAACTTGTTTTATATCCTCTAGGTTGGAGTTACCCTCAAAGTTTATTAATGGAGATAAACGGATAAGACCATAAATCCAAAATTGGGGTACAGCTAATGATGGAGGTTCGGGTCTCGGCTTTTTAAGGCAACTGTTCTTACTAAAGTTCTGAACTTAACTTCTATGAGATGTAGAGATGCAAATAACAATTAAAATACACAAGGTGCTTTTCTAGGTCTTTTAATCTAACTTTTCTAGATGATTTTGATGTGGTAATCCTGGAAGACTACTTACTTTCTGGCAACATTTTTTTTGCTTAGCTTTAATTTTATTTGCTTCACATTTTTAAAGTCTGGCGTCAGCAACTAGACTTGCGGAAGTATTACATTACATACCACTGACATTTTCTATGTTCTTACATACAGAGGGGGGCGTGATGGCCCTGGGGTAGAACATCAGCTTCCTACGCAACAGGTCCATGTTCGAGCCCTGGCGATTTCGCTCCCTACAGGTTGGGTCGGTGTCAGTTTAATGTGACCGACTGAGACAGGAGTTATGGTATCCCCGCCGTGTGTCGTGTGTGGCAGCACATAAATTTGTCAGGCGTCAGTCTTGGGGCTCGTCCACAATATAGCCTATGTAGTGATGATTTTGGACATTAAACCAAATCAACTCAAGTCTTACATACAGAATTAGAGCAGAGCGGGAATACCAGGACATTTGTCTCAGCGGGATACATCGATGGACTTTGAAAAACCCAACATACACACTTGCAAACAAAGAGGAAAACAAACAGACAGAACAGATGCACGTACCGTTGCAGCAGTCGTTAGCAGTAGGTGTGCACCTCTCGTGCAGGTTTTGACACAGAAAGTTGGACCTTTTGTCAAATACTCCATCGATTCCACCGATTCCACCGATTCCGCCGACCTTACACTTCCAAATTCCCAGTGTGCCTTTCTGACACGTCATACCTGTACAATTGATAATTAATTAAATGTTTAATTATTGGAATTCAAAGTTACAAGAAACACTAAATTTCCACACAAAAAAGAAACAAAAAGAAAAAAAAGCACTTAACGAAACTTGTTTTATACCCTCCAGATTAAAGATTCACGCTTGGTTTCCATCCCAAAACGGGAGTTTTTACCGTTAGCCACCTCTAGGGTAAAAGCTCATGATTTAATTTTGAGACTATGGGGTTTAAAAACCAGTGTTCTATTGACGTTATCTGTTTCACCTCTCTAGAATATGGAGTGCTGAAGACTATTAGAATAGTGCTTTTCTAAGTCTCTTTCTGTAACTTTCCGTAGTGATTTTGGTCTGTGAATCCTGTAGACCATACATTGGGTGTTTGATTTAATTTGCTTTGTTTAATTTCTTAACATCCGAGGTCAGCAACTATTTTATCATATACAGAGTCAGAACGTTGCGGGAATACCACGGGGATTTATGTGGTGTTGGTTTAACGTCCAGCGTCAGCACTATATTGGCTATTCTGTGGACGGACTCCAAGACTGATCTCTGACAATTTTATGGAATATCAGAACATTTGTCTCCGCTGCATAGATTGGTGGACTTTAAAAACCCAACACACACACTTGCATACAAACACACAAACAGACAGAGCAGATGTACCGACCATTGCAGCAGTCGTTAGCCGTGGGTGTGCATCTCTCGTTCAGGTTTTGACACATAAAGTTGGACCTTTTGTCAAATACTCCATCGATTCCACCGATTCCGCCGATTCCACCGACTCCACCGACCATGCACTTCCACTTTCCTAGATTGCCTTTCTGGCACGTCATTCCTGAAAAACAAAATGTTTTATTCGATAAAACAAATTAAGCTGTATAATTAACGCGAATCTTATATTGAAAACAATACATTTGAGAAAAACAACAACAGAGAAACTTGTTTGACATCCTCTATATTGTTTTTCCCTCAAAATTTTATTCTCAAAATAACCTATAAACCATTAATTCACATATTAGGGTACCAGAAGATGATGGAGTCTAGACCTCATGAGTTTAAAGCCCAACTTTCTTATTGAAAATCTAAATTCGCTGAAAACAATATCTCAGGGTAATCTAGTAGACATTAAGTCTGCTCTCTCCCTCTATAGAATTATGATACAGAAAAGCAGTCCAACAACTATGGAGGCTTTAACAGACGGAGATGCCCTTATGATCTATTCCCTCTATAGAAGACATACAGATGGAGTTCTCGATTTAACCTGTCTGAAATTTAGAGTGCAGGACATTTTGTCTCACCCGGATACATCGATGGACTTTGAAAAACCCAACATACACACTTGCAAACAGACATACAATCGAACAGCACAGGATAGATGCACGTACCATTGCAACAGTCGTTAGCCGTAGGTGTGCACCTCTCGTTTAGGTTTTGACACAGAAAGTTGGACCTTTTGTCAAACACTCCATCGATTCCACCGATTCCGCCGATTCCACCGACTCCACCAACCATGCACTTCCACTTTCCTAGATTGCCTTTCTGGCAGGTCATTCCTGAAAAAGAAACGTTTATTCGATAAACCAATTAAAGTATTAAAGTGTATAATTAACGCGAATCTTAGATTGAAAAAAAAGTACATCAGAGAAAAAACAACAAAGAGGCATGTTTGACATCATCTAGATTGAGGTTTCCCTGAAAACCCCCTTGTCAAAACAACGTATAAATCATTTATTTACATATAAGGTACCAGAAGATGACGGAGCCTCGAACTCAGGGGTTTATAGCCCAACGTTCTTATTGAAGTTCTGAATTCTTTGTAAAGGACCTCCCAGGGGGAACCTAGGAGACATAAGGTTGGCTCTCAACCTCTACAGAAGAAATACGTATGAAGTTCTGAACTCCGAAGTTTGGAGTGCAAACAGCTAATAAAATACACGTAGTGTTTTTCTAAGTCTCTTTCTTTAACTTTCTCAAGTGGTTTTGGTCTGTGAATCCTGTAGAACAACACAATGGGTGTTTGCTTTAATTTGCTTTAGTTACTTTCTTAATACCCGATCAGCAAGTATCGCGGAAGTATCTCAAGACAAACGTCTGACATTTCTATTGTATGATATACCGAGTCAAAACAGAGCAGGAATACCACGGAGAGTTGAATTGCGTTGGTTTAGCGTCCAACGCCAGCATTATATAGGCTTTACTGTGGACGGGCCTCAAGACTGACGTCTGACAATTTTATGGAATACTAGAACATTTCTTTTAGCCGGATACATAAATGGACTTTAAAAAATCCAACATACAACCTGGCAAACAAACAGACAAACAAACTGACAGGACAGATGTACCAACCGTTGCAGCAGTCGTTAGCAGTGGGTGTGCACCTCTCGTTCAGGTTTTGACACAGAAAGTTGGACCTTTTGTCAAACACTCCACCGATTCCACCGATTCCACCGACTCCACCGATTCCACCGATTCCACCGATTCCACCAATTCCGCCGACCTTACACTTCCAAACTCCCAGTGTGCCTTTCTGACACGTCATACCTGTGAAAATGATTAAAACAAAAATTAAATGAATTAAAATGTATAATTATTTGAAATCAAAGCTATTATAAACACTAAATTCCCACACAAAAATGAAAGAAACAAAAAAGCACTTAATGAAAATTGTGTTTTACCCTGTAGATTAAAGATGCGTTCTTGGTTGTATCCGAAATGGGCGTTTATACCGTAAGCCCACCTAGGGGTTAAAAGCTCATGATTTAATTTTAAAGACAGTGGAGTTTCAAACCCTGGGTTCTGGTGACCCAATCAGTAGGAAGCGAAATCGCCAGGGCTCGAATCCAGGCATTTTGCGTCGTAAGCCGATGGTTTACCCCAGGGCCACCGGGCCCCTGTTCTAGTGATGTTCTCTATTTAACCTCTCTAAGGTATGGAGTGCTGAAGACTATTGGAACAGTGCTTTTAGAGGTGCTTTTTTAATGTGTAAGACAACCAGAGTGAATAAGGTATAAGACACCAATATGTGTTTTAAGCTAGAGCTATCTAGACATATAGAAACTATAAATTTACCTTTTTGCTCATAAAACAAATAATTATAATTTCCTCCAGTTCCATGGTTGATAGAAATACGATACTTCCAAACTGTCAAGTGTATTGAATGCTTTTTAAGACACTATAGAAAATCTTAAAAGTCTAATTTCCCACTGCTTTCTTCACATATAGTGTGATTAAGCTTTGCATACACACACATTTTCTGATTTTGGATGTTTAAATTGCTTTGGTTTATTGCCCTCTTAACGTCAGCCGTCAGCAAGTGGGCTATACCGTGGACGAATCTCAAGACTGACGTCTGACAGTTTTTAACACTCATAATCAGAGCAGGGCTTCCAGGACATTTATCACAGCCGCATTCAATGATGGGGAGATGAATTGAGTTGGTTTAACACCCAACGTTAGTACAATATAGGATATATTGTGTACGGGCCCCAAGACTGACGTCTGACAGTTTTATGTGCTGTCACACACGAGACTCGGCGGGGATACCATGACTCCTGTCTCAGCCGTTCACATTAAACTGACACCGACCAAACCAGCAGGGAGCGAAATCGCCAGGGCTCGAAACCGGACCTTTTGCGCCGGAGGCGATGTTCTACCACAGGGCCATCGAGGCCTCCGAGACTTAAATATCTAACATACAGTCATACAAACAAACTGACAGGACAGATGTACCAACCGTTGCAGCAGTCGTTAGCCGTGGGTATGCACCTCTCGTTCAGGTTTTGACAAAACACTTTGGACCTTTTGTCAAACACTCCACCGATTCCTCCGATTCCACCGATCCCGCCGACTCCACCAATTCCACCGATTCCGCCGACCTTACACTTCCAAACTCCCAGTGTGCCTTTCTGACACGTCATACCTGTAAAATTTTTTTTTTTTAAATACATTAATTAAAGTGTATAATTATAAGAAATCAAACGAATTATAAACACAAAATTTCCAACAACAAAAAAAGAAAAGAAAAATATAGGCTATATTGTGTACAGACCCCAATACCCTCTGTTTTATATCCTCTAGATTGAAGATTCGCGTTTGGTTGTATCCGAAAATGGGGGTTATACCGTAAGCCCACCTATGGGGTAAAAGCTCATGGTTTAATGCTGAGACTATGGGGTTTAAGAGCTAGCGTTCTAGTGACGCAGTTGTTAGTTAAGTTGATTTAAAGTCCAACACCAGCAATATAAAGGCTACATTGTGTACGGGCCCAAGACTGACGACTGACAATTTCATTTTTTGGAACACACGAGAGAGGACTGGGATACCATGACTCCTGTCTCAGCTGGTCACATTAATTAAACTAACACCGACCCAACCAGTAGGGAGCGAAATCGCCAGGGCTCGAACCCGAACCTTTTGCGCTGGAAGCCAATGTTCTACCACAGGGACACACCTGTAGAGACTTAGATATCTAACATACAGTCAAACAAACACACAACCAAACTGACAGAACAGATGTACCAACCGTTGCAGCAGTCGTTAGCCGTGGGTGTGCACCTCTCGTTCAGGTTTTGACAAAACACTTTGGACCTTTTGTCAAACACCTCATCGATTCCACCGACCATGCACTTCCACTTTCCCAGATTGCCTTTCTGGCACGTCATTCCTGAAAAAGAAACGTTTATTCGATAAACCAATTAAAATGTATAATTAAGGCGAATCTTAGATTGAAAACAGTACATTAGAGAAAAACCAAAAAGAGACTTGTTTGATATCCTCCAGATTGAAGTTTCCCTCAAAATCGCATTGTCAAAATAACGTATAAATCATTTATATTCATATAGGGTACCAGAAGATGATGGAGCCTCGAACTCATGAGTTTAAAGTCCAACGTTCTTATTGAAGTTCTGAATTCGTTGAAAAGGATATCCTAGGGGAACCTAGGAGAAAAGGGGTCGGTTCTCTCTCTCTCTATAGAAGACATACGGATGGAGTTCTGAACTTAACCGTAACGAGGTTTAGCGTGCAAACAACTATTAAAATACATGTAGTGTTTTTGTAAGTCTGTTTCTCTAAAGTTCTCAAGTGATTTTTATCTGTGAATCCTAAAAAATCCACAGAATGGGTGTTTGATTTAATTTGATTTGTTAAAGTTCTTAACATCCGAGGTCAGCAACTATATCGGAAGTATCTCAAGACAAACGTCTGACATTTCTATTGTATGATATACCGAGTCAAAACAGAGCAGGAATACCACGGAGAGTGGAATTGCGTTGGTTTAGCGTCCAACGACAGCATTATATAGGCTGACTGACGTCTGACAATTTTATGGAATACTAGAACATTTCTTTTAGCCGGATACATCGATGGACTTAAAATCCAACATACAACCTGGCAAACAAACAGACAAACAAACTGACAGGACAGATGTACCAACCGTTGCAGCAGTCGTTAGCAGCGGGTGTGCACTTTTCTTGCAGGTTTTTACACAGAAAGTTGGACCTTTTGTCAAACACTCCACCGATTCCGCCGATTCCACCGACTCCACCAATTCCACCGATTCCACCAATTCCGCCGACCTTACACTTCCAAACTCCCAGTGTGCCTTTCTGACACGTCATACCTGTGAAAATGATTTAAAAAATTAAATCAATTAAAATGTATAATTATTTGAAATCAAAGTAAGCTGTTATTATAAACACTAAATTCCCACACAAAAATGAAAGAAACAAAAAAGCACTTAATGAAACTTGTTTTTTACCCTGTAGATTAAAGATGCGTGCTTGGTTGTATCCGAAATGGGCGTTTATACCGTAAGCCCACCTAGGGGTTAAAAGCTCATCTTTTAATTTTAAAGACAGTGGAGTTTCAAACCCTGTGTTCTGGTGACCCAATCAGTAGGAAGCGAAATCGCCAGGGCTCGAATCTGTGCTGCCACACACGAGACTGGGCGGGGATACCATGGCTCCTGTCTCAGCCGTTCACATTAAACTGACATCGACCCAACCAGTAGGAAGCGAAATCGCCAGGGCTCGAATCCAGACCTTTTGCTGCGTCGGAAGTCGATGTTCTATCCCCAGGGCCACCGCGCCCCCCGAGACTTAAATATCTAACATACATTCATACAAAGGGTTTAAAACCAGTGTTCTAGTGACGTTCTTTATTTAACCTCTCTAGGGTGTGGAGTGCTGAAGACTATTGAAATAGTGCTTTTAGAGGTCTCGTTCTTAACTTTTCCTAGCGATGTTAATGTGTAAGACAACCCGGGTGAATAAGGTATAAGACACCAATATGTGTTTTACGCTAGAGTCATCTAAACATAGAGAAAATATAATTGTCCCTTTTTGTTCATAAAACAAATATAATTTCCTCCAGTTCCATGGTTGATAGAAATACGATTCTTCCAAACTGTCAAGTGTATTGAATGCTTTTTAAGACACTGTAGAAAATCTTAAAAGTCGAATATTCGACTGCTTTCTTCACATATAGCTGTGAATAAGCTTTACATACACACATGTTATGCTGATGTTTAAATTGCTTTTGTTTATTGCCTCTAAACGTCAGCCGTCAGCAAGAGTTGTTAGATTTATTTCGTGATATAATTAGATTCATTGAGGGAAAAATTTTAGCTTCTTTTTAATTTAGTCTTATCTTTCTTATAGTTTTCGGTGCTATTTGTTAAGTGAATTGAATAATAAATTCGATTGATTGAGAGAAATGACCGTTTAGTTAGCATCATATAATATCGGGTAAAAAGTTCAATTCGTTGATTGGTGGATTCAATTCTTACAGTGTTGATGTAGATTCGTTATTACTAGACTTAAGATTACGAGTACCAAAAAACGCCCAGTAGTGATTTTTTTATGAAACGTCTCCCTTTGAAGATTATTTATTTGTTCCATGAAATAAAAAGTACTTATACTTATTTTTCTATAATCTTTTCTTTGTTTTTCTTTTATGACTTGTCCATATTTCAAAACCACTCTCAGTAACCAAAACAATTTTACCAAAACTTTCATCTGCAGCGTATTTGCTTATCTTCTCAAAAGTATACATATCGGGTTAAATCATCTTAAAGTTGCTACATTTAGCAAATACGGCATGAGATACAGCAATCAAAATACATGAAAAGAAGTACAAATTTAACAATTTTACTTGTTGCATTACAATTCCTGAGTTTTTCCAAAGAAATCAATACAGAGACGGATGTTTCCAAAGTAAAATATTACGAGAAGAGAAATGGATCAAGAAATCCTGCCCATAAGGCTCCGTACTCTATCGACTGAGCAATAAAGCGTCCTTCCCGCATTCAAAATTAAAAGATAGAAGTAAAGTTTCTACGTATACTTACCTTCTTGTGTGGAGTTAGTGTGACGAACTGATGGAGGCTCAGTATGAAGTGTAACGCTCACACCACAACATGCCTTTATATAGCGTTTTTCCTAAAGAAACTTAACATCATTGGGTAGTTTTCTATAATTATGGGATTTTCGGACCATCAAGAGATTTGTTGGTTTACGTTTCAGTTGTTATTTTTGTAACTTCAGCCGATGACTCTGTTGTTGACTTGTGTTGGAGACTTAGACAGCTCAGAACTAATTTGCAGTAATTTCGGCAAGAATGTCGCATAAGTTATGCTGACCTGTGAATAATTATTGTTTACTAAGCAAAAACGACCGCAAATGTTGGTGGAGAATTCTTTTACAGGCCGCTGAAAAGATCATTATTAAAGTCTTTTCACACGGTAAGTAGTGTTGTATATCCATAGGTTAATCTTCTTTCTGTGCCTTTTAAATTATGTCTTTTATTTGTTTATTATTTACGTGATATTTCATGTTTTATTTTGAGTTATTGTTTTTTGGATCTGAGGTTCAACGCTCTAATACTAGTACTTTTCTTTCGTTTCGGTAGAAATAGTGACTGACTAAACCATGCCCAAAAGACCACCATGCCACATAAATTTCTATCTTAATAAGAGTGCAATCCCTAGGCGAGTCTTTCTTCTATTGTCATTGATTTGTTGTTGTTGTTGAGTTGGTGAGCCACAAGACTGACATCTGACAAATTTATGTGCTGCCAGAAACGAGTCGGCGGGGATGCCATGACTCCCGTCTCAGCCGGTCACATTAAACTGACACCAACTCACCTTCTGCGTCGGAAGCCGATGTTCTACCACAGGACTAGCCCCCCCCCCCCCCCCCTAAATTCTGCATTCTACAATACATTAATCTGTTTAGCCCAAACCGAACGTACGCTAATTTCCTATGGAGGGGCTTAGGACTGAACTCATTCCGCTAGACTTTCCAAAATCTGTCACATTAATTTAGTCAGACGGATATATAAGACATGTAGCTTGAACTCACACATAATCTGTCTTGCGATTAATACACCGAAAATGTATATCGTAGTCACGACCATTAGGGATGGGATCTTAATGGTTCCCTAAGTCTAGGATAGAGCTGGGGGACGCGGTGGCGCCGGGATAGAACATTGGCTTCCGACGCAAAAGGTCCGGGTTCAAGCCCTGACGATTGCACTCCCTACTGGTTGGGTCGGTGTCAGTTTAATGTGAGCGGCTGAGTCAGGAGACATGGTATCCCCGCCCTGTCTCGAGTGTGCCAGCACATAAAAATTGTCAGACGTCAGTCTTGGGGCCCGTCCACAATATAGCCTATTATAGTGCTGATGTTGGACGTTAGACCAACTCAACAACAACTAGTATAGACCTTTGATTTCACGCTGGTGCATATTCGTTTACCTATCGTCTTCATTTTGCTATCAGTATCAGGGTCGTTTTCAGAAGGCGTCTACTGCTCACCAGATCCCCCACGGCCTGAGTGAACTCACGGACCTTGGTCTGGTATCGCACCTGCTACCCTTCAGCCTTGCCCAACGGAGCATCATTGTGACTTGTATAGTGCCTGGGAGATGGGCATTAACCAGAGCTTACGGGTGAGAGATTGGATGTTATCTCTTCTTGTGCTTAAGAAACTGAGAGATAGGTCTTTATGATTTGAATAAATGGTTAATCTTTTTTAAATAATTTATGTATGTGTCGAGGGAAAAAAAAGACTAACAAGAAAGAAAAAAAAAGAAGTAAGTGTACAAACAGTGAAGGATGAGGAACAAAAAAAAAAATTAGCAAAATAGGATGGGAGGAATGAAGAGTAGATGAGTAACAGTATTCGGGGAAAAATGACGAGGATAAGGAGAAAAAAAAGGAAGAATATAAAAAGGAAAAAAAATGGGGAATGCTAATATACTACTACTACTACTACTACTACTACTACTACTACTACTACAACTACTACT
>RQTK01001606.1:54100-64862 GCA_003991915.1 Elysia chlorotica
TACTCCTACTACTACTACTACTACTACTACTACTACTACTACTACTACTACTACTACTACTACTACTACTACTACTACTACTACTACTAGTATGTACTAGTTTGATCGTTTCAACTCGATGCAACGTTTTATTATTGATATTAATTTTTCTTTCATATGTACGCTACTTCCTTTTTTTTTTCAAACCTACAAATCTTATTTTTGCATAAACAGATCAGACATTTTTAAATCTTGATCGAATGTTACCGAACCTTCTAAAAATCGTATATATGGGAAAAACAACACCCAGACATAGATATACAGTAGTAAATTCAGCTGTACTATAAACTTAGACCACGACAAAGGACACTTTTGAATTAAGGAAAAATAATCCCTAGTCTAGGGCTTAAAGTTTTAGCATCGTCATACTTAATACCTAGCGATCCCTATTCACATGGGAAGGGAGGTAAGAAAGAAAAAAAGGAAAGTGTTCCTGAGCAACAAAATACTTTTCGGTCACAGACGGATTGTCTCCCAGAGAATATTTACAAAAAGTTTGTTTTGTACGAATCACTTATATATATTTATGTTTCTTCTCTTTGTGGTAAATTTGTTTTCATTTTTACTTGCAATAGCAGATATTTTTTTTCACATTTCCTATTTTACTCTTTGTCTTTATTTGTGTGCGTCTGTGTGTCCGTGTGTCTGTCTGAATGTCTGTCTGTCTGTCTGTCTGTCTGTCTGGTCTGTCTGTCTGTCTGACTGTCCCTTTCTCTCTCTTTCTTCCTGTGCGTTTCTGTCTCTCGTGGTCGATCTATTCCTCTCTTCCTTTTATTATCTCTCATAATTCACTTACTTAATCTCATTCTTTGTCTCTATCTCTATTTCGGTCTCGGTCTGTTTCTATCTCGGTTTGTCTCGCTCTCCGTCTCTCTCTCTCTCTCTCTCTCTCTCTCTCTCTTCTCTCTCCTTCTCTCTTCCACTCCGTATATGCAGCTCAAAAACCCTTCATACTCCCTGGACCTCCCCCATCTATGTGTTTACCTGACACAAACCTTCTATAACATCTCTCTGTCTCTGTCTGTGTCTCTGTCTCTCTCTGACTCTGTCTGTCTCTCTCTTTCTCTCTGACTCTGTCTCTCTCTCTCTCTCTCTCTCTCTCTCTCTCTCTCTCTCTCTCTCTCTCTCTCTCTCTCTCTATTCCACTCCGTATATGTAACTCAAAAACCCTTCATACTTCCTGGACCCCCCATCTCTGTGTTTACCTGACACAAACCTTCATCCCCATCTCTGTGTTTACCTGACACAAACCTTCTATAACATCTCCACTGAGAGTCTTTCAACACTGAGTGTATTACTGAATGCCACCATGTTTTAATGATGGCATTTTCAGTTTTCTCTCTGACTCGCAGCCGGAAATGAAAGACTGACGTCTGGACCGTGTTTACATTATATTACTGTTTGTATGGGAGGAGTTACTCGAAGTAAACTGTGGTGGGGAGGAACAGACAATGCGTGTGGGCGGAGACGAGTTGTTTAAGTGGACGTAGCGGTCATCTTTCCTATTTCGGCTTCTTCACCAACCATATTGAAGGAAATAGATTTAGACCCCCGTACTATTTACGCCACATAGGAATTTCCAGGTAACCTAGGAGACGTTAAACACCCTATAGAGAATCCTCCTACTTTGTATGTTAGGTGTCATAGTCGGATATTGACATTTTCGTTTTTTATTTTTATTCATTTATTTTTTTATTATTTTACTTTTTGCCTCAAGTGGAATCATTGGCGTCATAGATACTATTCTAGGTAAGATGAACACGATGTTTTGACTCTATAAAATACAGTCATAATCGTAGTCTTTGGTGGAAGAAAAATCAATCTTCGCTGTAGGGCGAGGTTGCGCAGAGGTAGAGCTTGCCACTTCTAATCTAGAAGTCCCTTGTTCGATCCCCGCTTGTACTTTCTTGAACGCTAACAGTTGGATCGGTGTTAATAAAATGTGTTGCCGGCTGAGTTAATAGTCCTGGTAAATCTGCTCTGTCTCTATTTTCAATAGATAAAACTGTGAGACGTCAATCTTGGGACCCGTGCTTGATATAGCCTAGTTAGTGGCGTTGGACGTTGAATGTTAGGGATCAACCATCTAGTGCTAAGAAAAGGACACGTAATTCGTAAAGACAAAAAATGGTTGGGATGGAGGAAGAGGTGGTTTTATAATATCATCTCAGGAAAAAACTAATAATATCATAGGCGACGGAAAATTGTTGGGATTTATACTTTGGAAACACGATTTCTCCCCGCGCTCATCTGGTTTCGTATCGACGGTGTACATAAAATTTTGGAGAATCTCTAAAAGTATTAATATTCTTTTGATAATTCCTTTTACACGATCAGATTTAGTGCATATTAAAAAAGTAGTAAAAAAAATTCGGCTGAATTACTTTTTCATCATAAATCCCGTAGCATTAGATATAGTCCTTCTGATTAGTCAATGTAAGCAAGTCGGCGTTGAGCTATTTCGGGGTTTGCTGATAGCGCCGCCCAATCGTTTTTTTCCTGATTTCTTCCTGTAACATCTCGTCTTCAAAGGGTTAAAACTTTCATCTGGGACCGTTTATCAGGGGCGTCTGCCCACGTCGTTAGGGCCCTTGGTCTGGGGGACAGTGGACCGGAAGTGGACAGAAAGGAAGTCCATGGGGAGGTAATTCTGGCGGATGTTACTGGTGGCGCCAAACTCGCATTGTCTTCGTCGTTATCATCATCAGCGGCCATTGTTGTCTCATCGAAACTGGTGATGCAAGGAAATCTGAGCGACTTTTTTCCTCTTTTTTTCTTGTGGGATTTGGGGGGGTGTTGTTGTTTTGTATCGTGAAAATGTCTTCGGAGGTATTGGGGAATAGAAAGGAAAAGTAGAGATTAAACGAGATGGAGAGAGAGAGAGAGAGATAGAGAGAGAGAGAGAGAGAGAAAGAGAGAGACAGATAGACGAATGCAGAGACAGAGAATGAGACATACAAAAAAAAGGCAGAGATAAAGACTGGTATACAGAAACAGGGCGAAGACAGAGATAAAGAAAAGGTAGATAGACCTAGTAATATAAAGTCTCGGGGAAAAAAGGAGGAGAGGAAAAGGGGGAGGGGGTAAAGAACAGAATAATGAGACGGCGAGGAAAGAGAAGAGGGATAATGATAGAGGCAAGAAATTAAAAAAAAAATACAAATCGAGATAAAGGAAAATCGGTGTTGGACTTACACAATTACTCAAAATTCGCTATATAAAATCTAGTACAATTTTAGACATGAGTATCTGACAGTAAGACACAAAGGAGCTCGGAACTTCTGAAACTGCTAAAGTGGGACAACATTTGCAAAGCAAGTATGTTGATTTCACAACTTGGAAATTCTTGTTCGGTTTACAACAAAACAACAGACCCATTTTATTTTTGTATTTTTACTCTATTTCTAAATTTTAGACTTGTGAAGTAGTGTAACTTCACCAAGGGCCGTAAGTACAACGTCGTGGCAGCTTACGGCTCGTCGTAAGTCTTCTTAATTTTAAGATAAGTCGTAAGCTACACCGCCCTTGTACTGCGACCCTAAGTCATATTCGAAACATAGTTAAATGATGTTAATTTTAATCTGCTGTAGGTTCAAGATAGGATAGTAAACACAGCGTCGTAAAAGCCTATAACTCGTCGTAAGCCTTCTTCTTTCCACATACGAAGAGTTGTAAGCCTTCTTCTTTCCACATCTTACAACTCATCGAAAGCCTTCTTATTTCCATATCTTACAACTAACACAGACAGAGACAGAGAGAAAGATAGAGAAATACACATCAATGTAAAGGAAATGGATGAATGGACTTACACAATTACGCAAAATTCGCCATCAAATCTAGTGCAATTTTAGACTTGCGTGTCAGACAGTCAGATACAGAGAAACTCGGAACAAGAGCTTCTGCAGGGGGACAACATTGGAAAGCCAAGAACGTTGAGTTCACAACCTGGAATGCCTTGACCTGTTTAGAACAAAAAACAAACCCAATGCGGACGCATTGTTTTATTTTTACTCTATTATTTTTTCTATATCTTAGACTTGTGAAGTATAGTAGTGTAACTTCATCAAGGACTGATGAATGTAGAATGTAGCGATAGTTTACGGCAAATCATAAGCCTTCTTGATTTTATATTGTTAATAATAATAATAATAATAAAAATGGACTTACACAATCACGCAAAATTCGCCATAAAATCTAGTGCAATTTTAGACATGAGTGTCAGACAGTCAGACGCAGATAAACTCGGAAGAAGAACAACATTGGTGAGGCAAGTATGTTGAATTCACAACCTTAAAAGAATTTTATGTTTATAACAAAACAAAAACCCAATACGGTCGCATTGTTTTACTTCTACTCTATTATTAAATCTTAGAATTGTGAAGAGGTGTAACTTCATCAAGGGCCGTAAGTACAATGCTGCGGTAGCGTACGAGTCATCGTAAGCTTCTTATTTTTGTATTCTTACAAGTCGTAAAATACCGTGACGTTGTACTTACA
This sequence comes from Elysia chlorotica, assembly GCA_003991915.1. Classification (NCBI taxonomy): domain Eukaryota; kingdom Metazoa; phylum Mollusca; class Gastropoda; family Plakobranchidae; genus Elysia; species Elysia chlorotica. The sequence goes on from RQTK01001606.1 coordinate 58,637, forward strand.
ACTCTAAGTAATATTCACGATGTGGGTAAAAAGACTTTTACTGTGCTGTAGGTTCAAGATAACTCTTCAGGCAAGAAGGATGAGAATTGTGTTTTGCATGAGCTTTTTCTAGGGTAGTAGGGACAGCGTCATTGTAGCCTTCTTATTTCTATATCTTACAACTCGTCGTAAGCCTTTTTACTTCCATATCTAAGTCGTATTCACAACCTAGTTAAACGACTGCTGTAGGTTCGAGATAGCTCTTCAAGCAAGAGGGATGTAAAATGAACTTTTTCTAGGGGAGTAAGGACAGCGTCCTTGTAGCCTACAATTCGTCGTAAGCCTTTTTATTTCTATATTTTACAGCTCATCGTATTCCTTCTTATTTCTACATTTTACAGCTCATCGTATTCCTTCTTATTTCCATATTTTACAACTCATCGTAAGCCTTCTTATTTCTACATTTTACAGCTCACCGTATTCCTTCTTATTTCCATATTTTACAACTCATCGTAAGCCTTCTTATTTCTACATTTTACAGCTCACCGTATTCCTTCTTATTTCCATATCTTACAACTCATCGTAAGCCTTCTTATTTCCATATCTTACAACTTACCGTAAGCCTTCTTATTTCCACATCTTACAACTCATGTTAAGCCTTCTTATTTCCACATCTTACAACTCGTGTTAAGCCTTCTTATTTCCACATCTTACAACTCGTGTTAAGCCTTCTTATTTCCACATCTTACAACTCGTGTTAAGCCTTCTTATTTCCACATCTTACAACTCGTGTTAAGCCTTCTTATTTCCACATCTTACAACTCGTGTTAAGCCTTCTTATTTCCACATCTTACAACTCGTGTTAAGCCTTCTTATTTCCACATCTTACAACTCGTGTTAAGCCTTCTTATTTCCACATCTTACAACTCGTGTTAAGCCTTCTTATTTCCACATCTTACAACTCGTGTTAAGCCTTCTTATTTCCACATCTTACAACTCGTGTTAAGCCTTCTTATTTCCACATCTTACAACTCGTGTTAAGCCTTCTTATTTCCACATCTTACAACTCGTGTTAAGCCTTCTTATTTCCACATCTTACAACTCGTGTTAAGCCTTCTTATTTCCACATCTTACAACTCGTGTTAAGCCTTCTTATTTCCACATCTTACAACTCGTGTTAAGCCTTCTTATTTCCACATCTTACAACTCGTGTTAAGCCTTCTTATTTCCACATCTTACAACTCGTGTTAAGCCTTCTTATTTCCACATCTTACAACTCGTGTTAAGCCTTCTTATTTCCACATCTTACAACTAGTGTTAAGCCTTCATATTTCCATATCTTACAACCTGTCGTAAGCCTTATTAATTCCATATCTTACAACTTACCGTAAGCCTTTCTTATTTCCATATCTTACAACTCGTCGTAAGGCTTTTTATTTCCATATCTTAGACTCAGTCATAAGCCTTCTTATTTTTATATCGTACAACTCGTCGTAAGCTTGCCACAACTTTGTACTTAGGGCCCTTAGTTTTTAAAGAGAACACAAAAGACGCAAACTGAAACACTTTTTAATTAGATTTACTACAAAAGGCCACTATAATGTTATACTTGTTTAACATAATGTGTCATGTGTTTTAACAATGTGTAACAGCTATTTGCCACATCGCAGTCCCCAGTAAAGTGTAGTCAAGACATTATTTAAACATATTGATCTAGATACAGCGAAAAAGTGTTAGCCCTACAGTTTGCCATCAACAGATGAACAAAAAACGCCTCTATATTTCTTATTTTTCCAACCGGCATTATTTTAATTCCCCATTTCTGAGCAATCCTATCTGCTTTCTTTATCCAATGTTACTTTCAATAATATTGCGAAATGATTATTCGTATTTACCATAGCAGATAATTTTTCACATTAAAATTATTTAAAAAGGCATATAACTACAAGGAGGCTACTCAAAATAACAGGCAGAGTCACCGAATCGACTGAAGTAAACACGTTTTTGGATAACAAGGGTAATAATGATCTATTTATTTTAAATTAGTATCATAGTTAGAACAGAACAATACTCAGTATTTATTTTTGTTCTGCCTACAAGCTTGTTTAGACTTAGAATGTAAACTGTTCTAAAAGTACTAAATGAACCTACCCTTCCCCTTTTTTTCCGGAGACTTTTTTTTTATCTTCGCCTTATCTCTCTTTCTGCGTACCAGTTATTATCAGTCTTATTTTTGTATGTCTCACTATCTGTCTCTGCCTACGTCTCTCTGTCTCTATCTTTCTGTTTTTCCTTCTCTCTTTCTCTCTCCATATTTCTCTCTCTAAATTCAAATGTTTGTTAATTTCGCTGATGTCCGTTATTTTTGGAAGCCTCAAACTACAATAAAAAAGACTCCCACGCAATCCTGAACAATGCTCTAAGAAAAACAGCATCAACAACAAAACATCCGTGATCCTATGAAGAATGCTGTGTGCCAATTAATTTTGTGCACGTACGCCACTGTGGTGAGTAAAAACAAGACTTGTCGACGTGATTTAAAAGTGTCCCGAACATGGATTTTTAAGCCACGTAACAAAAATTCACGCATGCAAGAAAGCGATATAACTATGCTATATCTTGTTTACTCTTTAGGCGCGCTTCCGTTTTCCAGCCATTGTTTATCGATTTTCCAGGAATTAACAAAACTGGACTAGTCAATCCATTATTATTTATTATTTTTCTTTGTCTACATGTCTCCCTTTCGAGTAAGAGAGAGAGAGACAGAGACAGAGACAAAGAAAGACCAAGATAGAGAGAGAGCAAGAAAGACGCAAAGAGAGATAGAGAGAGAAAGATAGGGAGGAAAAGCAAAAGAGAGAAAAAGACAAGTAGAGAAAGAAAAAAGATGGGAGAGAGAGAAATGGCCGCAAAGTACCTGGTTATTAAAATAAACAAAAACTTACATTAAAACGTCAGGCACACTGTAGGTTGGTTAAAAAGAAACAAATATGACAACAAGTAACGATTTATCCTGAAAAGTAATCAATCATTGCAAATACAAAACTACAACAACAACAACAACAACAACAACAACAACAACTACTACTACTACTACAACATTAACAATAACAACAGCAACAACAACATGAAAAGGTTTAAAAAAATTATTAGTAGCGAAGAAACTACTACATTATATAATTTACACAAAAAAGATACAGATAATATAGGTCGCTGGACAGTCTTCATCGATTGATGCTGGACTTAGTTGTTTCCAAGACTCACAACACAACACAACACAACACAACACAAGACAACATAACAGCACTGGCTACAAGATTAGTAGATCAATGAAGGTATTGCGAAAACGTGACCAATAGTGAAAATGAAGACGAGACGACAGGTGAAGGAATCCAATAATAACCCCGTGTATTACTCTTGTAGACCCAATGACTGATCATAAAGCATTAAACCTATTGGTCATGATTAACCCTATTGGGCCCAATGACTAATCATAAAGCAATAAACCTACTGGTCATGATTAACCCTATTGGGCCCAATGACTAATCATAAAGCATTAAACCTATTGGTCATGATTAACCCTAATGGGCCCAATGACTAATCATAAAGCATTAAACCTAATGGTCAGGATTATGTCACTAGTTCTGGTAGTGTTGGTCGCACAGCCTGTGGTGTCTGGACATTCACGCACGGACAGCTGCGGTCAGTAGATCGGAAGTGCTTGACCGGTGCCGGATGGACATCAGAAGATCTACTTGTTCCTCCTCATTAAACCTAATGGTCACGATTATGTCACTAGTTCTGGTAGTGTTGGTCGCACAGCCTGTGGTGTCTGGACATTCACGCACGGACAGCTGCGGTCAGTAGATCGGAAGTGCTTGACCGGTGCCGGATGGACATCAGAAGATCTACTTGTTCCTCCTCCTGGTCTTAAACAGGGTTTTTCTAAAACCGTTTTTTATACATGTGTTGAAAGGTAAGGGTAGTAGTCAGGGGGTTAGAACGTATGGTTCTGATGTAGGACATCTGTTGTTCAAGTCCCTGGTTTTTTTAAACCTTTTTTTTAAATGTTAAAAAGGAAGTGTAGTAGTCAAGGGGATAGAGCGTATGGATCCGATGTTGGACATCTGTTGTTCAAGTCCCGCTCGAGTTACTTTGTTTTCTTCTAGTTTTCTTTTTTTATAACCGCTTTTTATATATGTGTTGAAAAGTAAGGGTAGTAGTCAGGGGGTTAGAGCGTATGGTTCCGATGTAGGACATCTGTTGTTCAAGTCCCGCTCGAGTTACTTTGTTTTCTTCTAGTTTTTTTTTTTTTATAACCGCTTTTTATATATGTGTTGAAAAGTAAGGGTAGTAGTCAGGGGGTTAGAGCGTATGGTTCCGGTGTAGGACATCTGTTGTTCAAGTCCCGCTCGAGCTACATTGCTTTCAACTGGTTTTTCTAAAACCGTTTTTTATACATGTGTTGAAAGGGAAGTCAAGGTGTTAGAGCGTATGGTTCCGATGTAGGACATTCGTGGTTCAAGTCCTTCTCGACTTACTTTGTTTTCTTCTTGTTTTTCTATAACCGTTTTTTATATATGTGTTGAAAGGGAAGTGTAGTAGTCAGGGGATTAGAGCGTATTGTTCCGATGTAGGCATCTGTGTTCAAGTCCCGCTCGAGCCACATTGTTTTCTATTTGTTGTTCTATACCCTTTTTTTATACCTTTATTAAAAAAGGAAAAGATCTACTCATTCCTCCTGGTCTAATACAGGGTTGTTCTGAAACCGTTTTTTATACATGTGTTGAAAAGGAAGTGTAGTAGTCAGGAGGGTAGAGCGTCGGCACCGATGTTGGACATCTGTGGTTCAAGTCCCGCACGAGCCACATTGCTTTTTACTTGTTTTTTTATAACCGTTTTTTTATTCATAATTATCCATATACCTTAATACCAACTGCTTCAGTGAAACCCAATATTTTTAATGTTACCGTCAACTGTTCAGTATGGAAGAAATAATGGATTGGTAATTAGGAATGATGGATTGGTATTGAGGAATGGTGGATTGGTATTGAGGAATGATGGATTGGTATTTAGGAATAGTGGATAGATATTGAGGAATGGTGGATTGGTATTGAGGAATGGTGGATTGGTATTGAGGAAGAAGACACATAATTCTTGATCGGGCAGGTTTTTCCTACCACTTTTTGGATAAGTGGCATACTCGTGTTATTTGTGAACAAGATTTTCCTTTAATGAATTACGATCTCCATCTTGGTCGTAATGACGCGTCTGTTTGTTTTGCTGTTAATCAACATGCCGTCCAACATCACTTTATAAACTATATTGTGGACGGGGTCCAAGAACTGACATCTAAAAAATTTAAATATTATGCCTTCTACACAGGAGACAGGTTGAGAATACCTGCACTTTCTGTCTCAGCCAGTCTCATTGTACTGTCACCGATCCAACCAGTAGGAGACGAAACCGGACAATAAGTTTTGGACCGATCGTGGGATTCGAACTGCGGACCTCCCGATCTGGAGACCAATGCTCTACCAATGTGTGCGAGTTCGCCCCCAATGATGTTAACTACTTCATGAGGCTTCATATGCTGTAACGTCTACAAAGATCATACAGAATAACCTATGAGGCGACGAGGTTTAAGAACAAGATATTCAGGACTTGGCAAATTGTACGGTTAGTTTATTCAACATAACCAATATAATAATTAAGTGATGAAAGTGAATAAAGGTTAAAAAATGTAACAACCATCAAAGATAATTATAATTTCACACCCAAAACTTGTGAGTTATTATATTTACGATCTGAAACTGTATACTGGGCCTCCTTGTTCATGCTGTATCTCAAGAATATTTAGGACAGTATGGTTTAAAAGACAAGGACCAAACTTAAATCAAAACTAATTTTATGAACTACGGTATAAAAAATCAAAGCACAACGATAAACAAACTGCTTTGGTTTAATTCTTTTACGTACTAGATAGACCCGTTTACAATAACACCCCTTGAGACAAGTTCTCGACAGGGGTAAGCGACGTTTTATTACGTTAACGTGAATGAGGTTTCGAATTGGCGTTTTTTTTTTTCTAAATATGTAAAGGTATTATAGAACACTTGAGGTTGCTGCAAATTTCAGTTCTAATTACTCGATTCCTGTAGTTAAAAAAAAGATAAAAGCCAACAGAGAGAGAGAGAGAGAGAGAGAGAGAGAGAGAGAGAGAGAGAGAGAGAGAGAGAGAGAGAGA
>RQTK01001607.1:0-15142 GCA_003991915.1 Elysia chlorotica
CCCCCCCCCCCCCCCCCCACACACACACACACACACACACAGACATACAAAGAAAGTGAAAAAAAAAACCAAAAACAAAATGAACATCCTTTACCATGCAGGGGGCTTGGCGAAACTCATTTAACATGTGTTCCAAGAAGGGATATTACCCAATTTTTAGTTCAAATTCCGTGGCTAGTGTCATTTTCGTTCTTCTTTTTTTTCGTTTTATCTTGACTATGTTTAAAACCAAAATATGTTTAAACCGAAATAGAAATTAGACCCCCTAAAATTTCGGTTTAAACGTGTTCCACTGTATTTGACATATGATGTTGCCATGCTTTAAAAACTTTTAAAATATATCGAGCCTCCACCCTCAATTTATTTTGTGTTTTATAAAATTTAATCCACTACAACACGAATAATTACGTAACTATATGCCCTTTCTGTGAGCACATATGTATTTGGCTTACGGAAAATTAATCTTGGAGAAGCATGACTGTGTGAAGAACTATGTCATGCAATTTTCCGGATTGTTCCTAGGAATTTACCCCTTAGGCTTAGATACAAATCAACAACAAAGTTTGGTTCGAAATATAAAAAGCAGATTGTGTTGTACACACTAACACCTGACATAATGATACACAAGTTTAATATTAGTGGCAGTTTATACAAAACAAGTTTTGTTTTGGTTTGTCGTTGAATTGAATCACTTTACTCTCTCATATCGCAATGACATTCAATAGTAGAAATTCCCAACGGGCAGAGTAACGTGAAACGATTAGATTGAACAATATTATGCGGAATAATGTATACAATACATTCAATACACCTTATTGGTAATATAGAAACTGCGACTGAGAGCAGCATGAATCACTGGAATAAGCAGATACACGGGAGGCACAAGAAGCCTAGCACCTTATATATTGATTTTGTATGCGAGATGGCTCAGTTGGTAGTGCACTAAACTGACGTAGTTCGAATCTATACTGGTGTCATTGCCTCCATCTATGATGCCTCTAGAAACCTAGAGAACGTAAGACTAAAATTACAGTACATAATATTATGTGTTAGTTTTAACGTTTTGTGGGTGTGGATGGCTTGATTTCTGCGCTAATCACATCATGATAATAACACTCTAGCAAATGCAATGTCAAGTGGTATGTTTCTTGATTGTACGGGCTAAACGTCAGTAGTTACGTTCGAAATCGCACAACAGTATTATTAAACTATTGGTTCTGCATAACAACCTAGAGATCAGTTAGCCTAAAGGGCGGGGAGGGCTTTCGTATGATTAGTGATCTAGACCTATGAACAGGAGGTCCACAGTTCAAAACTCAGCCGGTGTCCCCGTCTCCGTGTAAGTGTAAGTGCTTTCGGAAACCCAGGCGACTTAAATCTAAAACGCTACATGTATTTTTACTTTAGGAGAACTCGACCTACGTGGCATAATCATCGATCCCTTCGCTGAGTACGACTGCATGGCTGTAAGAGACGAACATTGTTTTCTACAGGGTTTAACGTCTCCAAGTTCCTCTAGGTAGTCCTATACGGCGACGGGCCCCAAAACTTACGCATGACAATTTTTATGTGCTACCACACACGGAAACCTAGAGGACTTATTAATAATTAAACAAAGATACTGATGATCCGCATTACTATTATTGTCATGTATATTATAATTCGCACAAATCCACGACCTTCTTCCCCTCTCCCGCAGGAGTTTGTGGAAGCTAAGGGAAATTGTGGCGTATTGCTGTCATGTTTTAATATTTTGTGTATATAATTATTTGAAGAAAAAAAAACGTGTTGCGTGTATAATTAACATTGTGTTTAGCAAATAAATTGCCTTTTTGGGCAATAAGCCTTTCTGTGTTTGTTTTATTTCCAACATCAAATTCAATACGTGTCGGTATAGAAATTCCGCCCTTTGACATAATAATCGATATAGTACTAGGTTCAGCTGATGGACATAACCTGTATCCTTTTTCTCTGTTCATCATACGCACATGTTTAAAATAAGAAGGTTGATGCTTGTTTATATTTCTAGTTGTTGTTTTGTTTTGTTTTTGTTTGTTTTTTACACAGTTTTATAATTCGGGAATTTAAATCCCCAAAATAGTTTAGGATCATCATCAGCATCGTTGCACTCCACCCGTGGCAAGGTACAGACTATCCATAATTATCAATTAGATGCCACAGTGGAACCCTCAAGGACAAAAAGTAGGGATAAGCCATGTGGAAGTTGGACTGGAAATCTCTAAATATTCATGGAAACACTAAACATGTTTCTGAAAGATCAGACAATATAAAACTCTATACCGGTACTATGATATCAATCATTTGATTCGAATGAGTTTATTTTGTACTTGTAGGTCCAGCCAAAAGTGGTCCAATAAACTATAAACATCACCACAAGCCATTTTAAAAAATAAAAGGCAAGCATTAATATTTTCATTAAAAAGGTAACTTAATAAAAAAAATTTCGTTGAATATTTATATCTCCCATATACATGTATTGACAATGTTTCTTGCCCAGACTTTATGGCTTAAAATGCACAGTTGAATAAATAATGTGAATACTTTTTAATCTATCCTCCCAGAAAGTTGTGATTGAAAGTGGCAAAAGTTGCAGAAAAAATTGAAAAAGTTGCAAAATGTTGCGGCATAATTTTAGCCTTTTATAAAACAAAAAAAGGCCAATGCAAAGTAAACAATTTTATAATTTTGTTAATTTAGTTTCGCTGACTAATACATTTGTGTTGAAATTAAGGCTAAGAATACAATAATTATAACTTAATACAGTTGCAAAAAGTACACAATCAAGATGATCTAATAAAAAGAAAAGCATGGGGGAAGAGAAAGAGATTGCATGTGAAAAGTGAAAAGTAAGATGTCCAAAATGTTTTTATAAGTTCGTGACTGGAAGATAGCGGGAAGATTTAGAATATTTACTTATATTGTTCAAAATGGAAAGGGGGATGGAGGTGGGGGTGGGGGGAGTTGAGAGACCGGTGGGCTGGGAACTATCAATGAAGAAGGATATAATGTATGACTAGTTTAAATATGAATCAATTCAGCAGAGATTTAATAAGTGGATCAAACGAGATTGAAATATAGTGCATGGGACAAAAAAATAAGGTCTATTTCCTCATTAAAAACGATAGAAACATTCAGAGAAACAGACAGACAGACAGACAGACAGAGACAGAAACAAAGACAAATAGACAGACACAGAGATTCTCATTAATTAAGGAGAATGAACAGAGAGTTAAGTAAGGTCTTTGCTAATGCATCAGACAGATAATTAATTTTGTAATTGTATTAGAAATCGAGAGAGTTTCTGTGCACATGCTACATTTTTCGTCCCACCCATCCTCATTCCTATCCCCTTTTTTATTTGATCATTGCATTTCTTTAGAACCAATTCAATGAATGTTTCCAGTTTTCCTAGCGGGATTAAGACAGTAAACATGGTCCTTCTTTTTCTACACTTGTCTGGGTGACTTTTTGTCTGCCTTTATGTGATTAATACAAGGAAATTACATTTTTCATAAAGTTGGGAAATTTTACCTGGAAATTGGGAAAATTGCAAAAAAGTTGCAAAATCAACAAGAGTTGCGAAAAAAAAGTTACTGCAACTTTTCGCAGGGACAGTTTAATTAATCAGAGATTAGCTTTACTTTAAATGCCTGACCTGACATTCTTGTTTAAATTTTGGATTAGAAAACTTTTTTTAGTTATAAAGAGACACAGATTGTAGCAGTAAGGAAATACACTGTAGCTAGAGTGGTGCTGGAAGTCAGATCTCCTGCATCAGAAATCAACGCAGCACTACCGCGCTCCCCCATATAAGACTAAATATGGCCTTTTCAGTTGTTAAGTTACATTATATTAGATACTAGTTAAGAAAGAAAAGACAAAGGGAAAAGCCAATACATGTAGCATTTGAAAATTAGGATGAAATTTAATCACACATTAAATTCAGCGAGAAAATACCACACAAAAAAAAATCAAAAATATTTTTAAATAAGAATGGGATCCAATAACACCTAAAAAATAAACATTGACTGAGAAAACCTGTTCAGTGTTAGTCAGACCAGCTGATTCATTTTTGCACACCATAATTACAAATGAGTGATAAAAAACTTTTTTGTGAGCTTTTATACTTATCACTAAAATAACAAAAAGAAATATAAGTACAGCGTATGGTGTATATGAAACTATCAATACTTAAGATGTATACTGTCAAAAACTACAGATAGCTGCTTACAAAGCGCACTATCCAACCGTTTTTTCTTTTCAATCTTGAGTAAATTGTCAATAACAGGAGCATACATTGCGTGGTGACGTTGCAGTTTATACAAAAATGTATTGTTGCATAGAGATCTAAGAGTGGCTTTTGACACTGGAAACAATAGATCTTTTTTGAAGAGCTTAGAAACCTTCTTTAGTGATCTAGTCACAATCACATAAAAGTAATTTGGAAGGCTTTGAATAACTTGTGTGAAAAAGCTTGGATTATTCAAAGCCCTCTGCTTCACTGGTAATCTCATAACTAAATAATGGAACTTCACAGAGCATACTGCAAACTTGCAAAGAATGTTATACACAATGTGTTGCTCTGAGTTAATATCAGCATCAAATAAAGCAGAAAAACATTGTGGATTGACAGAGTTTAAGATTTTCTTTTGTAGAATTCCTCCTGTGTTATGGGTTAGCTCCCATGACACCGGCACACGATCTTTCCCTTTGAAATTGGAAAAATCAACACTTATCTCCAAGCTTTTAGGATTGATACAAATGCCACAGTAACTTAGCAGCTGATCTTCACAAACTGATGATACTTTCCCAAGAACTGAATGACAATAGTTGAAATTTATAAGGCATTTGCTAAAATTGCTGATGCATTTCATGGCAGGTACACCATCTAGCATCAGTTGCAGAAATGCTTTTGCTGTTTCTTTATGAGGAGTCACAAACAGAATATCATCTGTCATTCTTATAAGGAACTCATGCCGTCCTAAAAATTTAGCACAAGCTGTTTTATCCATATAGCCAAAATAAGCTGCACAAAGAAGACTGGAGATTTTTGCTCCTTGTGGTATTCCATTAGTTTGAATAAACACATTGGATCCTAATTTAACAACATTGCAAAAAAGAAGAGCATGCAGTTTTTCTAACAAAACTCTACTTTTTATCTCATATGAGTCTACGCAATTCATGTCTACATCAACTCTACTGCAGATGACACTTGGCCTCTTCAAACTTTCAAAAAACACTGTTTGTTTCTTTCCTTTGATGTGTGCAAGTCTCTTGTACTTGTAAACAATGTATGAGCTTTTCAAAAGTTCCTTCATAATGTTGAATAACAAAACAGGGTCAATGTTGTCATAACAATTGAGCAAATCAGTCTTTACAAAGTAGTAACGCCTAGGACGCTTGTCTTTCATGTTTATATGATATTTTTTCCATTTATGGTGAAACTCATCCATACCCAATATAGAGGCTCCAAAATTTTGTGGCTGCATTTCTCTTTCATAAGAAAGAACAAGATGTAAACATTTCAGATGTTCATTTACTGTTGCTCTTCCATTAGTCTTTAAACATCTCACTACAGGCCTTAGTGAATCTTGTTTGGGCAGGAAATGAGGAGAGAAAATACCCAGGCATTTACCTTCTTTGCGCTGAAGCTCAACCCATTCTTGAGTAACAAGATTTAATTTGCAGTGCCTTATAAATTTTCTGTATGTTGTATGAAGTAAACGGTGCCAAACTTTTTTGCGGTAAAACATTAGTTCATTTGTAGATCCAGAACAAGTTATGTAGAAAAAAGACTTGACCAAAGGCCCTATGAATGATAATACAATGAATTTGACAAAATTTATCAGCCGTGATCCTTGCTCTTTCTGACTATAAGGCTTGAGCCACTCTATGAACTTTGTTTGAATGTTAACAACCATGAATATGGCTGACAATTTCCCATGAACAGGAATAGACAAAAGTTCCATGATATGATTCAGAAATGCATTTCTGTTTTTAATATTTCCTAAGGCACTTAAAGGAATGATTTTTAAAAACACTCTTCTAACAAACACAAATACATCTTTCAAAGGCACTGTTTCAGTTGCAGTAGTGGCTGGACACATTTGTTTCTTTTTCTTCCTTTTGATATGTCCTGTAAAGTCTTGACTACATGGACAAATTTGTCTCAGCAATGTCCAGTAGGGACATTTCCTGAGGAACAGAAGAAGAAAAAAACATTGGATATGAAAACTGTACAAGCTAGTAAATAAGATTATTCATAAGTAAAATAATATTATATGTTCAAAATGAGCTCTAGCATCCAAATTGAGATAAACATTGAGCCATTTTGAGAGAAGCCATTAAAGCTGAAACAAATATAATAAGAGAAAGTGCATTTAATTTTTTATTAAGAAAAAAATTGTGTTTGCTACAAGCAACTAAGCAATTAGGGGTAATCCATTTCTTTTTGTTCTTGGCTGTGTTACAGATAAATAGGTAACAACCATTAATAAAGCTGTAATTAAAAATGTTTAAAGACAGTAAAGATTTAAATGGAACACATATTTAAGAAGATCTCAGACTATAACCCTCTCCAGTTTTTTTTTCTAAATAGTAAAATAATTTTTTAAAGAGATTCTGAACAATTTGTATGTAAGAACGTTAAATTGTTTTCTAAACTTTTTTTTATAATTTCTTTTGGTCATTGAGAAATGATTTACTTTTAGGATTTTTGTTAATCACAACAGTATTTGATTGCTGAAAGTAATTATTATTTTAAAAAATATTGTACGTGAAGCAGAAACTTCCACAACCATTAAAATAATAAGTCAACAATTAATTGAACCTCCAATCCGTCTTTTTATGTCTTAAACAGGAAGGCACTAAAGTTGTTATATATTTTAAACATCTTTATTGCATACACCCTAAATGAATGTTAATTTTACCTGTGATTTTGCAACATTTCTCCAAAAAAAGGGAAGTCCATCTGTCCTGATGCATCTTGAGCAGCAAAGTCTTATGAAAAGAACATCAGTATAAAAAATGGCAATGTCATAACACCAGAAATAAGTTTTTAAATCAATTTTTATAATTTATTCAACAAAACATAAAAATATTGTTCAGTTTGACCTCTGCAAGTACCTAATCATAAAAATAATTGAAATTATGATTTTCTTGATAAACTTTAATAAAAAGCAGCCTATCATACCAAAATAATATAGTAATCTAAAGAAAATTCCATCAATACATTTTTTTTTTTACACCGACAGTTGAGGCAAATTTATTTCTCACTGTACAAAGGGAAAAAAGTAAGTATTATAACAATTTCAAATTTTAATAAACAAATTTAATAGGAAAAAGAAAAAAGGTAATGAAATAATAAATGTGGTATTTGGAATTTTTAAAACACCAAATATTATATTTAAAGTTGTTTGAAAAATTACTTCTTATAAAGAATGCTGGTGAGAGAAAAATTAACCACAAAAAAAAATGAAAACAAATAAATGGAAATTTAAAAAACTTTTTTTATAAATTGGATGGTCCACATTGTTTGTAAAAGAAGATTAAAAATGCAAACTACAATTAGGCAAGTATACTCAGTTACATAGATGCATTAATTGGTTTTGTAGTAGAAATGTTTATCATGGTGTACAGAAATACACATGTACTCACATGTAGAGGTAAGCCTTTCCTTCAAATCTGTAGTTCTAAAAATGCTTTTTGTAAAGACTGCCATCTGTATGAAAAAATAATAAGATTTGACTGTAGATTTAAATTCATTTCAATGAAATCATGGATAAAAATATGATGAAGTCTATTTATTGAACAGAAAATGGCATGTTAATAGGAACCTAGAGACATAAATATAATGCTAATAACATTAAACTGACACCAACTTAACCAAAAAGGACAAAAAGGCAACCTTCAGGTGGGGATTACACCAGCAACTTTAATATTCCAAGCTGAGCGCGCTACTTTGGGCAACTGTGTCCCCTTCAAATCTCGTTACAATTCAATGTTCATTGTATCTGAACTTTGACTGGTAAACACATTTTTTTTTTCCTTTTTATACACCTATCATTTTGTGTGTGTGTGTGTGTGTGTGTGTGTGTATGTTAATTCAAAGCCTGAGAGAATGATTTAAGGTTAACAATTCTCTCAAAATATCATGTCAACTATTCACACGCCAAGGACTTTTTCTCTGAAAACATTCATCCTAGATACAACTTTCTTAATTTTGTTTTCCTCAGCAAGGGAACAACCCTTGCAATAAACTTGAAAAGTAGTCTCTGCCTTAGAACCTGTCCTTGGGGAGAAATCTTTTCTTCATAGACGGATTAGGTTTGAATACAAAGAAAAGAAAATGATCCGGCAACTCAACAAAAAAGTGATCATTGATTTTAAAAAAGTACACCTGTTACAAATCTCTCCTTGGCCTTGGTTTTCTGAAACATTTTATAGGAAGGCAGGGGTAGGCTACCAGCTGCTTTGATTCAAATTGCTGGACTTCAAGCTCGCCAGTTCAGAGCATTAATCGAAAAAGCCACAGGTACTCACATCAGTGGTCAGCATGCAAAGATTTGGTACAGAAAATTCTGGCAATTGCAATCAGCCTATTGCTCTCCCTTGCAGGCTTCTTTACTAGCTTAAGTTGGTGCAACTAAGCAATGGCACAAGAAAATTTCTTAGATTCTCTGGAAGTGTCTTTGAAGACGCAAAATATTTTTTTCAATTATATAATATGTATACAATATCGCCACTGGTATACATAGGGCCTATATTTCCTATTGTGTATAAGCACTTTATACATGCAATGTTTTTGTCCACTTTTTGCTATTTGTAAATAGGGCCTATATTTCCAATTGTGTATAAGCACTTTATACATGCTATGTTTTTGTCCACTTTTTGCTATTTGTAAATAATTATATTTGTTGCAATAAAATAGCTTGGTTGGCCTGCCAATTAAAGGGAAACTCTCTTTTAGTGTAAACTTGTACATGTTTAGTAGGTCTCAGTAATATTAAAAAATAATTATACAGTGTGAAATAACAGTAAATTGCGATGCACAGCTTTTCTATTTATTTGGATAAAATAGTAAAAAGTGTATCTAGACATATATAGATCTAGTCTGTATTGGTCTACATAGACTTGGCTTAAAATCTTACACCACAATGCCAGGATCTGCTAATACTAGATCCAGACCTACTATTCCTTCTTCTTCCCCACTAGAAACTAAAATTCTAGGACATATGCGGATAAGATCTAGATTAGATCTAGATCTAGAGCTGCACACGACCCCTTATCATTTTATAAAAAGTAATTACTGCCGATTCGTTGTAGATCTAAAGGTACAGGGCCGTAAAGAGGGATATAAATTAAATGACGAGTCATAACTACTGATACGTTGTTACGTACTTATGGCCTCTTGTTCTAGTAGATCTAGACTCTAGAATCTAGATATAGAGCTAATCTAGCACCAATACATTTTCCTTTGGGTGAGGATAATTAAAATAATGTTCTCTTAAGATCATTGAAATATATAGATCTATAGTCTATTGATGTCAATGCTCAACTTGTCAAGATTTCTAAGCTTAGGCTAAGCTTACTGATTTTGTTGTTGTTGTTGTTGTTGTTGTTGTTACATCCAAGGGAATTAATTCTTAACTAACTCGCTCAGTCATCCCTATTTCGTGTGAGCTCCCGTGCGTACCCTGGTACTGGTCTGGAAGAAGTTGAAACTCCGCAAAATGGCTTAAAGGCTATACTCTAGTTTGTCATACCCACTGGCACCGAATGCACAAACTACAAGGAGAAATTAGAAGCTACCAAAGAAGCACTGTGCATACTGGAGAAAAGAATTTAATAGCCATGGAAAAACTAAAAGCACAGAGCGTGATTCTGAGTGACGCAAAATATGTTGAATGACGTCATCAAAACTATACACGCATTTCACATGATGTGTTGAGCCGTCTCTAAGGCCAACCGCCACATTGGCACCGACCGGCAATAAAATCAGACTCTTCACATGACAAGAAGCTAAGGAAGCGTATGCGATTGGCACTTTCCCCAAGTCTATACGAAAACTACAACTCGCATGGATAATTTTTTTCATATTGGATAAAAGGATACTTTTATAGGCTTCATATGACTAAAAGTAAAATGCAACCCGTATCAATTTACATATGCGACTGTTACGTAGCCTGCATAGGCCTAAATGCATACACCGAAAGCTTCGCCTTTGCGTTATGATGATTGCTTCTATAAATGAGATAAACCTATGTTTCGTGCTAGGTGACATATTAAATGCTATTACATACAAGTGTTACAATATTAGACTACATATCCACATTTCTTTAAATGCGTTTTTTTTTTTTTTAATAAAAATTTAAAATTGGGCCTGGATCCGGATTCTAGACCTAATTTAGATCCTTTACATTCAGTGAGTCTACTTCTAGGGTCTTCATAGATCTAAATATAAAGATAAATTTAAATCCAAATTTGAATTTTAAATATTAAATCTATATCATGTAATATCTTTCAATGTATCGTCCAAATTAAAACAATGGGAGTTTTTCATGAAATGTATAAACATAGATCAAGCCGTAAATCATATGATTAACAACTACATATCCTCTAGTCCAAATATGTGAAAACCCCAGTCATGCCAATGGAAACAGAGTTGAGTTCCATTAAACATCAAGATTCAAGAATACACGTGTTAGTAACAACAGGAGCAGTACTAGTAGTTGCAGTAGAAGCAGCAGCAACCAGTGAGATCAAGTAGACGTGTGTATGGTTATGTAGCATGTACCAATATACGATTTACTTATTTCTTGACTATAGCATAATTTAACCCTCCGCCCCCCCCCTCCCCCACCCTCCCCATGATTATTGTACCTAATTTTTTTTCCCTATTCTTTTTCAAGATTCATAGCGTAATCTTTGAAGTTGAAAACAATAGAAATTAGGCTACTGCAAACTCATCAATTGGTTCCGCCCAAATATGAGACGAGATTGGAGAAATGGGAGAGATAACAGGAGGAGTTGAGGTTGTAGTAACACAGAATAAAAAATATTATGCTTTGTTCGGCTTTTAAGCCATGTTTGTTTAGGCTCGGCGGCGAAGGAGAGCGATACGGGTACTTGGTGGCGAGAGTGGCTACACGTGCGCCCGCTGATGTGTCAAGCCTTGCTACGGGGGACAGTTACTATCAAACTGTCAATGGATAATGACAAAGCCAGAAGGTTATTGCTCAGGTCACATACTGTTAGTGCTCGGGATTGACGAGCACAGGTCCACGGTTCAAATATCAGCTAATGCACCAGTCCACGTGTATAATTTTTGTCTAAGAAAAAAAAATAGAGGGTGGGGGCGACCTGGCCCAATTGATAGTATAGACCATTGGTCTCCCGATCGGGAGGTATGAGGTTCGAAACCCAGGACTGGTCAAAAATATATTTGTACCATTTATTCCCCTTCTGATTAGATAACATGGTCGCTTTCTAGTTCTTTTGACTGATTAATTCTTGAGCTACTTGTTTCAAGTCGCAGTTGGTATTTCCGTTCCCGTACTTTTTTTTAACTTAGGGAGAGCACCCCCGAAGCAGAACTAATAATAACCTTGATACCATCTTATTATTATGGAGCTAGGGCGAAAATCTTTGAATCCCAAAATCTCTTAAACCGCACAAGACAGATTACCCAGGTAGATGCTATTTTGACTGTAGATTGGCATGGGCACATTTATTTTGACGAAAAATGTTTCACTTCACCTCAATTCGCCAAAAACAACGAATCAATTTTTAAAAAATAATAATTTAAAGAATACGAACAGATACAACTTCCTTCAACAACAAACAAATCGAACGTTGGCTGATCAAATCTATTTAAGCTCTCATAAAGCCTACTAATAATTGTAGATGTTACGGAACTTTCTTCGGGATAAATATAAAATGTTTTTTAGAGCGCGAAAATGTTGACGTGCACAATGAACTGTGTCGCTATAAAAAGAATCCTTGGTTAATTTTGAATTAATACAGATAACGGTAAGCCTCTTGCCTGAAACTTTACAAACAGTTACATCCACTTATTCAGCGACCATTGCTTGTTGCAAACAAAAGTTTCCATATAGCAAACACGCAAAACGAGAAAACAAAACAAACGTTATCAATGATAACTACAGGCTTCTTTTTTTTCACAGCATGAAAAAGTTGGTATATCTCTTCGTGAAAACAGTTTTAATTTTTAACAGTTTCCAACCTTTTCTGAAGAAGCATAATGTTGATATTTAGCACACTACAAATTCATCACTAATCCTTTAAGCTTTATCCATCCCACAATCCCCACGAATTTCGTGAGTTCCCAAATAGTATTAATGTTATAACACGCTTTCAATAGTTCTGAATTGTTTGATGTCTCTTAAATTCCTTTTTTTTTTTTTCATAAACTGAAGACTATCACATTTGTATCATGAATGTATCTTATCTATTTAAACAATGCAAAATGTATCCTCTTTAAGAGATTAATTGTATTTAGATTGAAAAAACATAGTTTACAACAAAAATGAATGCCTAAGCGTAGTTGCTAGGTGAAAGGAAAAAACTAATACTTGTAGTGGGAATTAAACATGTTTTGTAAAAACAGCGTCTTCTTCGAGAAATACTTTACTTTTCCTTCTTTTTTTTCAAGGGTGTTAACAACAATTTGAAAAAAAAATTCAAGTTCATTTTATTCTTTTGTAAAACCAAGCAAATACCATCAGTGGGGACGCGTTGGTTCCTTCCGTTGGTTAGGCTTGAGCTCCTTCTGCCCTTTATGGAGGCCAAGAGATTTGGACACGCTATAGTGGTCTACTAAAAGTCGTGAATATTGAACTCTCTAACAGTCGATCATTTCATTAAGTGAACCCATCAATCCATGACGGACCCATAAGAAGTCATAGTCGACAGGTTTAAAGCACGGGCATTAAATAACTCGGGCACTACAATCACTATCTTCTGCGATATCGCCACTGTCAGATAATAAAGCGCGCCAGTGTAATCAAGCTTTTCCGCTCATTAAAGCCAATATTGAGTCAATCTCGCCACCACGCCGAACACAAACAAATCGCGGCGACAGCTCGAATCTCCTCGGCCCTGATGTATTGGTTTCCCTCATCCTTCCTCGAGAGGCGGGGAGACCTGCAGAGCTTAGCTCTATCCTTCAGACTGTTGGCTCTGGGCGGAAGTAGGCAGCCTCGAGTTAACCTCGCGCCGCTAATATTGGCCAGGCAATGCATTTAAAATACTTTTATCCAATTAAAGCGCTGACATCTCCGGGAGAGGAACTAATGGGACCCGGTCGCAACCATGATGGTTAGGACCGCGGATGAATACAGCGGGGCCAATTACTCCCAGCGACGGGAGACAAACACAGACACAAAACAAGATTAATTCCCTTTGCTCGTGCACCCAAGTTATTCCCCGCTCATCTTGCCGGAGGGAGCAAAATGAGGGCATCTGACATTATAATGGAAATGGAAATTTGGTTTTGATTTTTTGACACAGGATAAAGTGTCTCCAAGGAGTCATTTAGCATGTGCTGAGAGCTTCCAGATAGAAATTGATGTTGAAAGATTTACAGATCACAACTGTCTCCAGATAACAGCAAATTCAGTTGTCGCTCATTGGTCATTCGACGTATTCCCTTTTAAAGACGCATTACAGAAACTCTTCTACTTGGTTTGTCTTTGTAATATTGTAGATTTTTAAAAGTTACATCGCCGAAGTCATTTTTTCTCACTTTTTAGGTGTGATAAACCCTCTAAATGTATTGCAAAACTAAACAGTTTTTCTAAAATGAAGCGTGAAGTGACAATTTGTTTCCACTATAAGACATCACGTAATATTTGGGCTTTTCCTTTCTTTTCTTTTTTTTTTTTTGGCTTGTTAATATATGTACTTTGTTTTTCTTGTTTTATTCTTTTATCTTATTACAGTAAGAAAAAGAGATCTTACTTCATTTAAAGGTTTAAACTTTAAATACACTTTTATTTTACTCAACTTACAGACAACCCCATCTATCTTACAATTGCCGTGTGCTGCATTAATGATATTTTAATGAGACAATTGTAGAAAAACAACTCTTCAACACGTTAGGGATCAAGGATATTCTTATCAAACCATTACCAGTTACACCGTTGTGATTAAATAGACCCAGTATTCAATACGCTTCTCATCTGGCGCATTACAATTTGTTTTGGTATAGGAAATTTGATCAAGAAAAATTTGCTTCATTGCGGACAGAAACTTTATTTTAATTTACATTTTGTTTAAAGCTATTTCTTGGATCTATTTCCTAAAATAAAATGCCTTTATGGTTTGTTCATTTTTCAGCAAACATCGTAGCCATAGTTGAGCGAAAATCTATCGATTAACTTTCTTTGAGCTATGATCACATAGCGATTTATTGTGAAATACTTTCTTTGAGTTGTTATGTTGCTGAGCTTTTCTGCCTAACTCCACCTTTTGTTTATCCCAAATTCTGAGCAGTTGGTGGGCAGAAACTAAATGAATCGTATCTCGGAATGTTTCAATGTGGCAAATTGTTACTTTCTTGTAGTGCCATGTGAACCAATGAATTAATAAGTAAAACCAAAGAGCTCCTTCGTCAAATTTCAAGCAACCTTGTAAACCTTCATAATTATTTTTGTAACAACATTAGAATAAAACAAAACAAAACAAAAAATTTATAAAGTCTTCGTACTGCAACATCTAGATGTCTATTATCTTTCTCCCTCTTTTCAAGAACAGCCATACCAATATTCTTGAAAATAAAGATCTTCACTACCGTTTTGTCACATACATGAGCATCTACCCGTTAAAATAAAAGCAATTACAGACGTGTCAACCTCTTTTTTATTATGAGTAGATTGCGATGGTAAAAAAGTTTGAAATTAAAATGCATATCTAAGATAAGTATGTAATTGGAGCGCTTTTAAGGAAATAGTCTTTTTTTTGTCCAGGGTAAAACAAATAGAATAAATTTATACTCTAGTAAAAAATTGTAATATAATAAAAATTGTAATATAATAAAAATTGTAATATAATAATAATAATAATAATAATAATAATAATAATAATAATAATAATAATAATA
>RQTK01001607.1:15775-64850 GCA_003991915.1 Elysia chlorotica
TGATGATGATGATGATGATGATGATGATGATAATGATGATGATGATGATGATGATGATGATGATGATGATGATGATGATGATGATGATGATGATGATGATGATGATGATGATGATGATGATGATGATGATGATGACGATGATGATGATGATGATGATGATGATGATGATGATGATGATGATGATGATGATGATGATGATGATGATGATGATAAAAATAATAATAATTGGAATTTGCGAATTTTTCCAAATACTTCAATCATGCAGAGAAAGGGCACCATAATTAAACGTTGCCCGCTGATATTTTTGCACACGTCACCTGTCTGATTTCCTGCATTCTGACAAACAAAGGCCATCGTCCCGCAGGTGCGCTGATTAATAATCTTCGCATACTAATTTTGTAACAGTTTCGGGTTGATTTTTTTAGTGTGTTCTTATCTGGGATATTTATCAAATTCATAAAAACCAGGTCTACTCAATAAAGTGTAATTATGTACAAAACTATTGTCGTTTCCTTAATAAATTTATATATTAATAAATTAATGGTAATTATTTGTACAATACTAGTTAACACCCTCTTTAAACTGAAAAATCATTTAGTAAAGTCGCATTTAATGAGCACGATTACATAGAGAGTAATCCTGGATTGGACACTAAATGAGCATTATATTCCAGACGAGTTTTTAGGAGATGAATAGTTGTTAGGCAAAAAGTGTATAAGATTCAAATAATTGTATTTTGACAGAGACAGAGAAAAAGCCATACAGTAGTGTTTAATGAGCATTGTAATAATTATACACTCTGCTGGTAGTAATCCGGGATCGAAAACAAATAAAGGTAATCTATAAAGTACCAGGGAAGGCGGACAGGAGTGTGTTCAAATCTTGCTATATGCACTATACACGTATTTGTTTCAATAAAATCATTGTTTAATTGAGCCCCCGAAGTTTGCAAATTTTTTCCTTAATCAACGTTTTTATGTCTCAGGAAAAATGTATTACATACATTGTGAAATATTATTTTTATTGATAAATGCAGCGTTTGCGTTCATTCTTTGGATAGAAATACAGCACTAATTATATAGTTCGTAAAGCAGAATTTCATCAGAAACGCTATAGTGCGTAGAGATTGCGCCGAGACTGGCAGCTCTTAGGTTTATGTAAAAAGTTAAAAAGATAAAGGCCCAAGTCCCGGGTATTGGAACCACAATTATAAAGTTACGGAGGAGAACAATCAAAAAGTCAAAGAGACTGGTCTAGGCCTGGGATTACCGTTCATGCACATACATGTACTCCAAACCTGTGAAGGGAAACCAAGAGTAGAATGCACAACGACGTGCTATATAGGGTGTAGCTACCAGTACCACCTTTGTAGGCTCTGCCTCAAAGTAGCTAGACACTGTTCTACACAACGATATAGAATGTAAAAAAAACCTACACATTTAATAAGAATTTCCATTTAAGTTCGAATCTATAGATGTGTGAACATTTTCGATATGCGTCTTGCTGTTGAACACACCTCACATTTCCATACCTCACAAATAAATCTCCGGCGGGGTTATATTTTTCAAAAGATGCACTCGACTTTAGTATAATAAGAGGACCACCAAGTTTGGTTTCTTTTATATATATACATACGATCAGAAGTTATGCATTCTAAAGGTACCATTGCACTGGACAGAAAATATAGCTACATTCCTACAACATTTCAAGAAGACCTGTGCTGTAGTTAATCCTGTAGAGGTGAGCAAAAAATGAGCTTATTTTTTTTACTATAGATCAAATCAGAACATGACAAGACACAATGTTAAGGATATATTTTTTGGAAAACCAAAATGTCAAAGTTACATTTGAGCCATTTCAACAAGTTAAACTGTAATGGGTTTGAAAATGTGAAAAAGTATGTGAAAATCTAAACCAAGTTTGGGCAAAACTGTAATATAATTATTTCATGATTTACATTAGAGTGATTACGATAAAAGGTAAATTTTAAAAACGTATATAAAATAAAGCTTTAAAAATTTGATCAATACAATAGTTTCACTTGAAACAATACAAATTCAAGTTTTAGAACTAAACTTTTATTACAAAACATTAATCTTTTTTCTTCTAATTAGCAGAATAAACCAACACATCTTTGTTGATAAAGCTGATAATCCAAATTTGTTATTTTTTCCAATGCATCTCGAATTGAGGTTGTTTTTTTTTATTTTATATAAGTTATAATGGAAATGACACACGTTAAAAATCTATTCTTTATCGAAGATCAAACGACTGTCAGGAATGTTTAGTGCTGCTCAAGAACTAATAAATTTTAAAACTACTTTCTATTATACTCATTTTCTTGTATGCATCGTTTGAATTTTCCGCCTCCTTTGTTCTGTAAATCCCTTGCTTGAAGTCGAACAGATCCGGGTCCCCCTTGATGAAATACATTGTTCTCAATGGCGACGCACACTACATACTTGCTATCTATTAATAAAGAGATATTGGTCTCCCTAAATAAATGACTCTGCGGATTCAACCACTAAAAAGTTTGAAGCTATGTAATTTAGCAAGGGATTTCAGTAATTGCTTTGCAAATAGCAAATTTGTGTACATTTTGACATTACATTTCGATTTCTGTTAGTGCCGCAAAGTAAATTGGTATCTGTCATTAGGGAAATGCATCGGTTTTCTGTGTTTTTCTCACTCTTCATTTAAGAGCAATAAGACTATTTCGAATTATATTCTTTACACGAGCTTCTCTCTCTCTCTCCCTCTCTCTCTCTCTCTCTCTCTCTCTCTCTCTCTCTTTCTTCCTATAGGTTGGGTCGGTGTCAGTATAATGTTAGCAGCTAAGGACCGGAGCCCAGGTCTCCCCACCCTGTCTCGTGTGTGGCAGCACATAATATTGTCAGACGTCAGTCTTGGAGACCGTCCATATAACCTATATAGTGCCGAAGTTGGATTTTAAGCAACCAACCCAATTTCTCTCTCCTCTCTCTCTCTCTCTCTCTCTCTCTCTCTCTCTCTCTCTCTCTCTCTCTCTCTCTCTCTCTCTCTCTCTCTCTCTCTCTCTCTCTCTCTCTATCTATCTATCTATCTATCTATCTCTCTATCTCTATACCCTTCACTCACTCTATCTTGCATCTCTCTCTCTCTCTCTCTCTCTCTCTCTCTCTCTCACACACACACACACACACACACACACACTCAGTTACTCTTTGCGTGCGTGTGAGATTTATCTCAATATCGATCTCACGATCTATTTAAACTACTTATCCATGTTTTTGTTCTTCTTCTGATTTTCTGTCGATACATTTACGCCCATATATATTGTATTTCTATTTGGCTAGTATAATCTACAAAATTGGTACAAAGTTTCTTAATCTTATCATATCCACTTTCTATTGCTAAACTATTCAGCCCTCGGTTGTTTCTGTCATTATTTCACATTTTCTTTAGCTTTTTTTGTCTCACCACTGTGGCGGGTCTCCTTTTTTTCACTCTTACAATAACTTCGGTTATTAAGCTTTGCCCGAAGCCCCAACAAAACATGTTTTCCCCTCAACGAGCAAAGATCTCCGTTATAGCCTCGACTGTGGGCAAACAGCTTAATAATAATATAACGCACGTGCGAAGCTAATCGATCTTCATCTAGGGTGAGCAGAGGCTGACGGCAGTGCCAGAGTGTTCTTAGTAAGAGAACGAGGTGAAGGGGCAAGAGGGGAATAGTGCTTAAAATACAGGTTATATGACTTGTATAAAGAGTGTTGGGAGATTGAAAGACAGACTCATCGCTGATATACAAGAGAGAGGGGAGGGGAGAGAGAGACAGAAAGAGAGAGAGAGAGAGAGAGAGAGAGAGAGAGAGAGAGAGAAAAAAGAAAGAGAGGGAGAGAGTATGGAGCGGAGAGTGAATGACAAAAAAAAATCTAGACGTTCAGGAAGAGAGGTAGATGAGGGAGGGAGAGAGAGAGTAAAGAGAGAGAAAGATAGAGAGGGGGGGTGCGTTAAATGGAGGCAGGGAAAGTGTTGATGAGGAGGTTTATCTAAAATTGGTAAAGAGGCAATGGAATTGTATGGGATTGTATGAGAGGGCGAAGGGAAAGAAAATGGGAAACATTTGTGTGTGTGTGAGAAAGAGAGAGGGAGAGAGAGAGAGGAGGGGTTCGAAAAAGTGAAGATTTCCTTGATTAACATCTCCTAGGTGGCGCAAGGAGGATTTTAGAGCGGGGATTCCAGGACTTCTGTTTCATCAGATCAAATGATACTGACACCAACTGACATCAACCTAACCAACAGGGGTCGACGTACTTCAAATATATTTGCCTGGTCGGCGAACATGACATGGGTCGTCTGATGTGAAACCGCGCGCTCTATCAGGACTCCAGCGAGACAGAGCGTTATACTAGGGATTGGTGGGTTACATGTGGTATATAGGGATATGTGTCTGCTTGTAGGTGCGTATAGATGTATGTTTTTCTAAATAATCGTTATGTATGACTGACAGCTTACAATTGCAACAGTGTTAAAAGTGTATGTAAAATGTTTATTTTATTTTTTCGCTCTCACATAATTATGTATTGATGTTAAATTGAATAAAATGTATACTTTTAAGTTTTATATATGACCAAGACAAATTAATGTCCTACGGGATATTAAAGGCTTACCTTATGTAATATTCTGACACCGACCCAACCACAAGCATGCCGTGTTGGAGGTGGGCTCGAACCATGGACCTCCGATCCTCTATACTTAGGGCTACCGCTTCCCCCTCTCCCTTGCACTTTATGGGATAAAGAAGGGAGTGGGTGGTGCTCAGTTAAAAACATGGCGTTGGGTCAAAACAAAATAAAGCTGGTGCGCCTGCGAGACTTGTTTGCGTACGCTTAGTTCTGTCTTTTAATGCCGACGTCAATGCTAGACTTTTCGATAATTTTACGCTGTATTATGCTAAGTTGGCAACGCCAATGATTTCGTTATATCTCGCAAAAAGATTCATTAAGTAATAGTACATTGAAGATAGATGATCTTTGTTTTTGTTTTCCTTGTGGTTGCTTTCTTTAGTGATTTTCAACTTTTTTTTTTTTTAAAGGATGTAAAGTTGGAAATTTAGCATGAGTGAAAAATAGTTGTAGTTTCTTCAAACAATATATGCGAATTCCGAAAACTGTCCCTCAAAATAAGTCTACACATTGTATGTTGCTCAGAGATTGTCTGTGTGTGCAGGGAAACAGCCTTATATGTATCACTCCATCTCACCAAAAACACAGCTGTCTGAGAACTATTCTGGCTATAATTTTAACACTACAATTTGTGTTTTTATTAATTTATTTTTTTATTATTCTCCAGTTTAAAATCAGTGGTGACTCTCGGTTTCGATAATCACTCAGCGGATTCGTTACAGATCAAAAGTTATGAATGTTCTTCCTTCCTCTTCTCCTAGTTACGCTTAGCATGCCAAGACAATACTGCCGACGGCCGGATATCCGGATTTCTGTTTTCGGCGCGACTTGAGCTACGAATTTCATTTCCGAGTTTCGGATGAGCTCTTTCTAATTAAAGAGCAGGATTGAGTGTATATCAAGTAATGAGGAAAGCCACGCATGGACGATCCCTTCGCTGCGGAGTTCGGGTTGCAGAAAATATCCGGCGCGTGAGTGGAAGAAGAGAGTTTTTCTATAAAAATTTCTTCCGTGAATCCAATCGTATTTGCCACTGTTTATGTTATTGGTGAAAGCTTATGGGACGCGTAGAAATTTAAGAGGAAGATAATGAATACTGTTCGGCTAGGAACAGTACTGGCGAATATTACATTCTGTGGGGCTGAGATTTTTTTTTTTGAAAAAAAGGGTATTTTTTGTGTTCAGAAATAATGAGAGGGAAATTAGAGCTTGAAAAAGTCCTTACATTGCTTGGCTTTTTGAGCACATTTATGTTGTGATTAGACACACGTATTGTACTATAGGGAAGTACTCATTCATCTAAGAATGAGATGAATCTAATTAAAGCAAGACTAAATTTACATAATTCGGAAAAATTAATTCACAAAATCGTGAAAAGATAATTTTTTTCTTTGACAAATCTTTGTCAGCAAATATTCACCTCGGATGTATAATGTCGTAGCTCATTTCTGTATTACTCTTTATCTAAAGTATTTTAGAAATAAGATAGGATGTTATACAAGTGAAGCGAGGAATTGGTTCTCAAAAAGTAAAATCCACCATAATGAAAAAGCATCTCAAATGTTGTTGTTTTTTTTAAATCCAGAAAAAAAACGATAAAAAAAAGAAAGTGAAGTAACATAAACCCACTTGTAGATGACTTTACCGGCTGATCAAAGTTGTTAAACGCTAGATGTTATTACTCCAATGTACTTTGGAGCCACCAAAGATATCAACGTTTTTTTTCCTTTTGGTAAAATTGTGGTTTGGGATACTTAATTATGAGGTTGAATCACATGTTGATTTAAAAAATGGTTTATGCAAAATTTTATATAAACTACTTGTTCAACTTCAAGGTGTGTTTTCAATAAAGAGCAGAGGAACCATACAAACTTCCACAATTATCATCCTAGGTAAGCAAAAGAATCGTACAACCCCTTAGCCGCATCAGCCTTGGTGAGCAACAGATCCATAGAACTCCCTACATATCATCCTTGGTGAGCAGAGATATCGTACAACCTCATACAAACCCCTATATATCCTCATAGGTAAGTAGAGGAATTATCCAACCTCTTATGTATCATCCTAGGTGAACAAAGGAATCATACAACCTCTTATCATCCCAGGTGAGCAAAAGATTCATGAAAATTTCACAAAAATCGCTCTAGGTGAGCAGAAGATTGATGATTCACAAAATCACCCTAGGTGAGCAGAAGATTCATGAAATTTCACAAAATAACCTTAGGTGAGCAAAGGAATCATCATCTTAGGTGGGAAAAAGAATAGCCGACGACTCAGCAGCTGCCTCTGTAGGACGTCCACGCTTCAGCGCTCAAATAAACAATGACCAATTGTCCTCGTTGACACTAAGGCCAGCCGTGGAGATCAAAGAGCTGCAGAGACAGAGAGTGAAAAGCGTATTGGCTTCAAAGTTATGCAGGTGTTAATCTTGATTACAAGTAAAAACAACAAACACTGGTCGGCGAACATGACATGGGTCGTCTGATGTGAAACCGCGCGCTCTATCAGGACTCCAGCGAGACAGAGCGTTATACTCGGGATTGGTGGGTTACATGTGGTATATAGGGATATGTGTCTGCTTGTAGGTGCGTATAGATGTATGTTTTTCTAAATAATCGTTATGTATGACTGACAGCTTACAATTGCAACAGTGTTAAAAGTGTATGTAAAATGTTTATTTTATTTTTTTCGCTCTCACATAATTATGTATTGAATGATGATGATGATGATGATGATGATGATGATGATGATGATGATGATGATGATGATGATGATGATGATGATGATGATATAATAATCAGATTATCATGATAACTCATAAAAAGAATTACGGAATAGAAAACAATATAATGATAATAATAATAATAATAATCGTCATAATAAATTTGCTCTGCTTACAGAGCTCACCCCCTCTTTTTGTCGCCCTCTCTGTCTGTCTGTCTGTCTGTCTGTCTGTCTGTCTGTCTGTCTGCCTGTCTATCTTTCGTTTTCTGCCTGCCTGTCTGTCTTTTTGTCTCTCTCTATCTCTCTCTCTCTCTCTCTCTCTCTCTCTCTCTCTCTCTCTCTCTCTCTCTCTCTCTCTCTCTCTTCTCTCTATTTTTGTTTGTTTGTTGTTTTTACTTGTAATCAAGATTAACACCTGCATAACTTTGAAGCCAATACACTTTTCACTCTCTGTCTCTGCTAGCTCTTTGATCTCTACGGCTGGCCTTAGTGTCAACGAGGACAATATCATTGTTTATTTGAGCGCTGAAGCGTGGACGTCCCACAGAGGCAGCTGCTGAGTCGTCGGCTATTCTTTTTCCCACCTAAGAGGATGATTCCTCTGCTCACCTAGGATGATTTTGTGAAATTTCATCAATCTTCTGCTCACCTAGGGTGATTTTGTGAAATTTTCATGAATCTTCTGCTCACCTGGGATGATAAGAGGTTGTATGATTCCTTTGTTCACCTAGGATGATACATAAGAGGTTGGATAATTCCTCTACTAGGATATATAGGGGTTTGTATGAGGTTGTGCGATGTCTCTGCTCACCAAGGATGATATGTAGGGAGTTGTTTGAATCTGTTGCTCACCTAGGATGATGCGGCTAGGGGTTTGTACGATTCTTTTGCTTACCTAGGATGGTACTTGTGGAAGTTTGTATGGTTCCTCTGCTCTTTTTTTGAAAACACACCTTGAAGTTGAACAAGTACATGTAGTTTATATAAAATTGTTGCATAAACCATTTTTTTAAATCAACATGTGATTCAACCTCATAATTAAGTATCCCAAACCACAATTTTACCAAAAGGAGAAAAACGTTGATATCTTTGGTGGCTCCAAAGTACATTGGAATAATAACATCCAGAGTTTAACAACTTTGATCAGCCGGTAAAGTCATCTACAAGTGGGTTTATGTTACTTCACTTTCTTTTTTTTATCGTTTTTTTTCTGGATTAAAAAACAAACAAACATTTGACATGCTCTTTCTTTACGGTGGATTTTACTTGTTGAGAATCAATTCCTCACTTCACTTGTAAAACATCCTATCTTATTTCTAAAATACTAGACATAAAGAGTAATATAGAAATGAGCTACGACATTATACATCATCATCATCATTATTATTATTATTATTATTATTATTATTATTATTATTATTATTATCATTATTATCATTTTTATTATTATTATTTATTGTCATTTTTATTATCATCACCAACCTGGTGATCATCGCATAATGTATCTCTGAAATAAAAAGGAGCAACTCCTTTCGCGCTACTTTATTTAATGCTTGGAGCTTTCCTGTCGATGTTTTTTATATATCTTTATTTGCCTGTGTCTTTTTCTTCTCTCTCTCTCTCTCTCTCTCTCTCTCTCTCTCTCTCTCTCACTCACTCCCTTCCGCTCCCAACAAACGGCCCTAGCAAGGGTAGTTAATTAAGTCCTGGTGCTAATCAAGCCGCGGGTGATCCGCCCTTAAGGGAGCCCACGCCACGCGCTAGGCGGGCCGATAAAAGCTTTTTCTCTACGTCCCCGTTGCTTTAGCCGCGGTACCTGCATCGGAAATATTGTTTTAATGAAATGGGGGAGGATATTAGAGGAATGCAGAAGAAAAGGGAAAAGAAGAAAATAACTTAAGTCTTAAGTGAATATAAAGCAGGACAATTTCGTTTGGAATATGATTTGCTGTTGTTCCTTAGCCAAATAGGTTGTTTGTTGTTGTTGTTGTTGTAGTTTATTTATTTGTTTTGCTGTTGTTTCGTTTGTTTTGTTTTTTTGTTGTTCTTGTTTTTATATAATACACATATAGGAGAGCAATAGAACCCCGAAGTGAAAAGAAACAATCGACGTGTGTGAAATATGAAAAGCTAATGCAGTGTCGGTGAAAACAAAAACCAGAACAAATGACATGCTTCAAGATAGACCGGACAAAAGTTTTCCTCATATTGCCGTGGTATGTGATAAATATGTGTATGGAGCCCAGTACAGACAGTACCGAAACAAACAATCATATAAAAACCATTAAAATTGATTGAAAACAGTTAAACAGGCATAGGCCATCCTTCCTCTTCATGTAGATGTATTGGAATTGAGGCTGGTGATGAATTATAATATTATTTTATCCTCAGTTGCTACTAGTTTAAGAGAGGTAAAGTCACACACTCACTCTCAGGGTAGATTGAGTTTGGAGACGAAAAATGACTGACTTATCATCTTTAGCTGAAATCCCGGCTATTCGAATAGTGAATTTATATCGATTAACGTTTAAAAAATTGATTTATTTTGTTTGGGTGGTTAGAAAACTAATGAGAGTTGGATTGAGGTATTTTAGAGTTAAAAATAGTCTCTTCTTGGAGTGGAAATATAGATATTTAAGTCGTTCAGTCCTACACGGTTACGTTTCCCAAGACAAAAGTTTTGCGGCATTTAAGTGCTATCACATAAATACAGAGCGGGGGATACTAGAACTTTACGGTCTCAGCCGACTGATCACTTCACACAACCAGTAATCGACATAGGCGACGTCCTGTGGACCAGAACCCTGGCTTCAGTAAAGTTTAACTGGTTGGTTAATGTGCAAAGTCAACACTATATAGGCTACATAATAGACGGGCCCCTAAACTAATTTCTGACAATTTTACGTGATGCCACACAGAGACAGTGTGGACAAGGGCCCTGGATCTCTGATTTGAAGCCTGGGGCTCTATTGCCTAAGCTACCTGATTCTATGTAGGAGAGACGCTCTCTCCTTGTTTTAGATCCTAAAGAGTCCCATGGAGTTGCTATGCGGTGACGGTGGCCAAGACCTAACGTCTGACAAGTAACGAGCTGCCATACAGAGACGGGGAAGCGCATACAAGGACTCTTGCCTAGGTCAGCCACAAAACACTCACAGCGATACAATCAGTAGGGCAAGAAATGCGACAGCGAAATATGCTTGATAGTGGGATCGAACCGGGTACCTCCGTAATGAAAGCCAACTAACCTAACACATAAGTCAGCTGGCCCCATGCCTTTTTCCCCTCTTCTTCCCCGCCCCCCCCCCCCCCCCCCCTTCCCCTCTTTACTGAGCTAAACCGTTTACCCACTGCATAAAAAGTAGAAAACACGAAGCAAATATTTTTGTTATGCAATGTATGACCATGAGTCCGGTACCAGCAGACCACCTTGCGTGGCTACCTTTCCGCCGAGGTGTTGTATGCGTCTAGCCCGTGCCCTTTGTTACAGTGGTTACCTGTGGCGAGAAACAGGCCGCCTGGTCAGCTCATTGTTCCGACTGCTCAGACCTGGGTCCAGGCAGGTGGCAAGGTCTCATGTGCGAGGCCTCTGTGACGGTGAATGGCCACTCCAGCTCCTGTATTAGCCTACTTGGCAGAGCCGTGGATGAGGCGGCTGCCCGCCACTTGCCTTGAGGCGTGAGGCGCCAACAATATTGGTGTTTTCTAGTTCTCTGTGATTCATTGTATCTTTACCACAGGCATGTAGTACATAGTCACACCAGAGAATTTACAACAGGTTTTGCGATCACAGGCCCTTTAGGTATGGCGTTATGTGATCGCTCATTGGCTTTGTCAGCCTGAGATAGACCCATGACTGCAGATTCCTTTACCTATCGTCCTCGTCTTGGCTCTGAATCCTTGATCACAAGGCCTCCACTATACAATATAGACGCTCTCTGGTCGCACTTACTTGAAGCATCGTCTGTGCTGGCACACACAGAAACAAAACGGCTTTTCAGCTTGAACGAAAACTACGAATCTACCTCAGAAGTAAGAGTTTTGGGTTCGTTCAGCTTATTTTATTTTCCCTCGATGGGTTTTATCAGATTTTTACCTGGTCAAGTAAAGCCTGTTGATTGACACTGTGAAGTGCCATGAAACACAGGCGTGTTTAATCCGCAGCATTTCAAGAATTCATCGCCTTGCAGTTGACTCTTTGTGAAAGGCAGGGCTCACGTAAAGGTATACAAATGATGGAAAACGGTGTTACGTTGTACTAAAACTTAAGGGCGGCTGACAAGCAGAGAGAGACGAGAGAGGAAGAGAGAGAATGAGAGAGAGAGAGAGAGAGAGAGAGAGAGAGAGCGAGAGGGGGGTGGGGGAGACTTGGAGCAGAGACAGGTAAAAATGTAGAAAGACAAACAGTGTAAGTGTTTGGGGGGAGGGGGGGTTGGAGAGAGAGAGAGAGAGAGAGAGAGAGAGAGAGAGAGAGAGTCTAGAAAGACAGAGAGGCGTGAGGGAAGAGATGGTCTGTATACATGTAATTATTATCGACAAAGAATGGAAATAATTTTGTTGAAATATCAAAGGGAAATGTTCGGTGAGAGCTCACTACGCCTTGGACCATTACTCTTTAAAGGATGTGAAGGGTCGACAGTCTACCCAGGGCACATGGGGTTCAAGACGACTTGGCCCAGATGTGTGAGCACTGGTAATACTAGGATTCGGAGATGGTTGGAGCAGAGGCTGGTATGCATAATTTGGGATTATGAGGAAAAATTACATAGAACCCTCTCTTTATGCGGCCTTCAAATGGATATCTGTTACAGAAAACAGCCAAGTATATATATTAATGTTATTTTGTATCTGTTTTCACAAACATTATAATCCTTTTGTTTTTCATTGTGTGCGTTGCATTTTATTTCATTGAAGATGCAGGTTACGAAATATTAAATGCGAAGTTTTCTGGCGTTTAATCAGTTCTACTAACAAAATATATCTAGGCTAAAAATCCGCTAGGTCGGGGATATTACAGGGAAACGATGAATGTTTTTCCAGCGGGAAACTCTGTACCTTCGATCGCAAATAACATAGAATAACCTTAAGTCCCCTGCCTTGTAAGCGACGAAATGAGAAGTTTTGCCCGTAATCAGGCGCTGTTTCTAATCTTGTTTAACATGCCGTTTTAAAAGTAGTCCTCCATGAGTATTTGGCCTTTTTGTTTCGTTTTTTTTTTTCGTGTTTTTATTTTGTTTACGTCAGTAAAATTAAAAGGTGTAAATGTTGAATGTTAAAGGGAGCGTTGCACGACATTTGACAGGATGTGTCACAGTCAGACAGACAGAAATAAATATAGACAATATTCTAAAAACTTACATAATAATAATAATAATAATAATAATAATAATAATAATAATAATAATAATAATAATAATAATAATAATAATAATTTTGTTTACGTCAGTAAAATTAAAAGGTGTAAATGTTGAATGTTAAAGGGAGCGTTGCACGACATTTGACAGGATGTGTCACAGTCAGACAGACAGAAATAAATATAGACAATATTCTAAAAACTTAATAATAATAATAATAATAATAATAATAATAATAATAATAATAATAATAATAATGCATAATTCATATGTAGCGCATAACTACAGTGTAAGGTTGTGCTCCATGCTCTTTACATTGCTGTAAAATTATTAAGATATTAAAGCTTACATAATTATATCTGACTGGACTAAAATACATAAACATACATTTTCCTGATTGTTGAACACAAATTAATGTTATGTATAATAATAAAATAGTCTACATTTTACAAATGGTCCATTATAAATCATGATACAAACACCGTAAAATTTACATGTAGATTTGTTATTAAAAAATAAAAACACACATGACTGTATCAAAAAGTTGTTTTATTAAAACAAAAACAAAAAACAATTAATCTTAATTTAGACATTCTCATAAACAAATAACAGATTAGATTATTAACTCAAAAAAGCATTTACGAACAAACGAAGTTTTAGGTGAGTTTTTTTTTAAATAAAACCGTCCTGACTGTTAAAGTGTTTACTGGAACAATATGGTAAACTAATCCATGATTTTGGACCAATGAACGAAACGGACCGTTCACCATAGGATTTGTAACGTTTCCTGGGGAGAATCAAATATGTACTTATGCAATTGCTAGAGCTCTCTACGAACAAAATTTGAATGCTTTTTGCGATATTTCACTTTTTGTCGTGAACATTTTGACCCGTAGGCTTTAGTTTGATAATGATATGAGTGGAAGGAAGGCGTTGTCATCCACAGGTGCTATACAATGTGTACAAGTTGAAGGCGATAATTATACGGAATAATAATGGGGGGAAAATGACGTCTGTAAAGATTGTACGGTCTCACAGCCCTGCCCCTCCGTCCAGTCCTTTGTCTAATGATAATATTATCCTCATCTGAGGGTTTAGTCCTGGGCTGTCAGTCCCCGTGATCACAGATCGATCCGTAAAGGTTAGCACCAGAAAAATCAACGGCTGGACGAGCGGCCGAGTGGGCGGGGCTAAACTGGCACCGTGGCCGCTGCGCCAACCAATGGCAGCGTGGCGTGCCAATACGAAGGACGGCCCATTCTCTAGCCTGGCTCTTAAATGATTGAATTTCCCTTTAATTTGGTCTCCAGTTAGAGTCCAAATCAGTCCGTAATCAAGATGAGCAGAGACGAGAGAGATTCTTCACTCACAGTGATGATGGGCGATCATCATCATTCTCATCACCACCAGCTTAATCATCATCACCATCCTCACTCTCATCATCACCATCATCTTCATTCGCAGATACAAGAGAGCGGTAAGGAATTAGGGAATATTGATAGAAAGTTGTACATAATTTTTTTTTCTATATTTATCCCTATTTGATTATTATTTCCGTATTTATCTTTATCGCCTCATAATTATGATTAAATAACATATTGATGGGTTTAATCATGCCCGTGTTATCTTTTATTGTAGTTGTCTTATTTCATATTGTACAAAACATCCTAAATTATTACGGTGTCTTAACTCATGATGCAGTTTGGGCCGCTTCCATTTACTCTTATTTGAAGCTGTCCATCTCATTTTCCTTCATTTGCAGAAAATTAGCCGACCATTCTGCGATAGGGCCGAGCGCTTTATTTAATTCATTATTTCTCTAATAGGTGTTCCGCTGAGGTACCGCTTGCCTTTATAAACTGTGACTGCTCGTACACCAAACAGCAATAACAAGGTCCCGGGTCAAGATATGTATGATTGTGTTTCTTTATTCGCCCGTAGCACCAGCGGCTTCTGTCAAGTCTAAAGCACGGGAAGAAAGTCTGAGTTTTCTGGTTCACATGCTAGTATAACTTTGGCGTCTATGTATGAACCTTAGCAAAAGGATGTCACGATTTTCACAGTGATAGAATTCTAAAATGTTGACCACAGTTTAATAACAACAAAAATGAAGACAGTTTGGTCAAAACTCGACTCTATTCTATAATAAAGTAATGCTGGAACTCTAAGCGCCTGACATCAAAAACGTGTATGCTGATCATGTTTATTTATTTTTATAGGAATTATTCGACATTCACTGTAAATGAATTACGAAATTCGAACTTTGATAGGAATAAATACGTGTGTAAAAACATTTCTTGCAATGAGAGATAAGTATTATTATTTAAGTCCATTGCAATATTATTGCATTTCCAGCATTTTATGACCACAATAAAATCTATTTCAAAATCACTAATCAACTTATGAAAATTTTTAGAAAATGAATTAATGATCATGGTAGATGTATGTATCTTATCGATATCAACTGATATGACATCGTAAATCCCAATACAAATTATTATTCTTCCCTAAATAATATTCCGTGACCATATGTGACTGTTGGTCAACGTTTTGATGTTGCGAAGAACCTCGACATTTTTTAGTTCTACTAAAAATTATTGCATTTATTACAAACATATTCAATTAAAATTTAACTGAATTTAAATAGTGAAAGAGTAATGCAAACAGTCAGATATAAGATATAATTACTTGTCCCTTTTGATGAAAGCATTAATTTTGTATTCTACATAATTTTTTTCAATACGTAGTCCTTAGAGACAAAAACTTATTGTAGTCAAAACATAAATCCGATGCACCATTAATTTGTTAAACGTATCTCACCTTGATCAACTGCACGTCATCTGTATGTTTATAGTCAGATTCCGGTTCTGAGGAAAATGTTGCAAAATAACGTCCAGGGAGAGAGAAAGAGAGAGAGAGAGAGAGAGAGAGAGAGAGAGAGAGACAGAGAGACAGAGAGAGAGACAGACAGACAGACAGACAGACAGACAGACAGACAGACAGACAGACAGACAGACAGACAGACAGACAGACAGAGACAGAGAAAGGGGGGGGGGGTAATAATATGGTGTTATCAAACTAGTTGATTACTTCATTGGTTTAAAGAGATTCGCTATTTTTTAGTTGGAATTGTCACGAAAACGCCAACTTTATAAAAAGTTTACGGAAATAGCCTGCCTTTTAAACGGTATTGGGATATTTCAATTTTTTTAAATCTTTTTAGTTAGCAAGAAAATCAATAGCGCCTCGTGCTTTTAATTTGACACAAATAATAGAGCTGTGAGCAATTAAAAAAAACGTGTATTTAATTTGTAAGTATTTTCCATATACTATTTCGGTTAAAATTATACTCTTTGGTGTAGTGCCCTCTTTGTCTAGTATTGAATGAATAAGATACATGTATTTAAATCTTCTGAAATAGATTTTGCGTTTAACGATGCGATTCCAAGATTTCTGGAAACATAGATATAATGGTAGTCAGTAAAACAGTGCTAGAAATTTAAACCCGACAAAAAAGTTTAATATAATTATATGACAAAAACAACCATTAATCCGATTTTTCATTTAAAGTAATTTTGTGTACTTACTTAGCGTTGGCACTGGACAATTGTAAAAGCACATACGCTATTTCTATAGATAAATGTTTTTTTTTTTAACCATAAATGTTGAAATTTTACGTTTAAAAGTGTATTAGTCAGAAGTTATAAACAGAATGATTAGTTATCATACCGCGAACATCATTAGTCAAGCACCGTAATCTTATGGCTGAGTTGTTTTAGGTTTGTTGTTATTGGTTTTTAAATAAGTCATATTTCATAATCCTTTTCCCCACAGATTTTACGATCATTTTTTTTAAATTATCTACAGGGTAATGATTCGTTTTAACTGTTGATTTTTGCAATAACTGTGGACCATTTTTAAGCCCTCTCACGCTAGATAACGTATTTTTACTACAATATTTCATTGAATTTAATAATTCCTCATATTTTTTTTCTTGTGATTTCCTTGAGCAGGCTTGGTAAAGTGTAAAATTGCAAACGTTTCGAAAATTCTTCAATTAGAGTAAACGTTGTGTAATCATGATAATTATATAAGCTCAATGTAACTTTTAGCTCTTGGCACATCTAGTTTTAATTCAAGATTTACATAATACATTGCTGTGCAACTTTTTTGCATTATTATTTATATTTATATTTTACTAAAGTGGTGAGTCTATGTATCAAGTCGAAATTATGCGCCATTAAAATCTATAGGCTTGTAACATGATTATATCCGATGCCTAAAATAATGCATTCGACAATTATGTGAGGGAAACTATTTTTATCTGAACAATGATACCATCCCCAGAGATATTTTGGATAAAGACGATTGTCAGTCTTTACTCGTTCTTTTTCCGAACCGACTTGTTGCAAAAGGTCTGCTAATTTTTAACCTGGTAATATGCCGTTGCCCACACATTACATCTTTTGCTAGTTTCGTTTTGAGCAGATTACCGGTACATTTGAGAGCTTAACAAAGTCAGTAAGGTCCAGGTATTATCTCTTAACCTTTGTTGAATAAATCAAAACAACAACAGCAACAACAATAACATAAAAACAGGCAACGTGTGTTTTGGCCAATACTACAAAGACACACTATGGACTTTTACAACGTCTGCCTCCTTTAAATGGAAACTATAAAGCCTGTCTTTGAAAGTTGTGGTGTCTACTTATCCGTAAATCGCTCTGTGAAACAAACAAGACCAATGCCATTTTAGATACAAGTTAATATTTTACCTTGCTGGCCCAGTTAATTCTCCCTAGTTTACAACGACGAACTTGTAACACGATGTTGTGACACTTTTAAAATAATTTT
Source organism: Elysia chlorotica (assembly GCA_003991915.1). Taxonomy (NCBI): domain Eukaryota; kingdom Metazoa; phylum Mollusca; class Gastropoda; family Plakobranchidae; genus Elysia; species Elysia chlorotica. The sequence goes on from RQTK01001607.1 coordinate 33,375, forward strand.
ATGATAAATCTGATAATCATATTGTATATGTAGCCCTTTAGTTTGAAATACAGTTTTACAACTCCTGGTGTTAATTATGCAAAGATATAATGTTTGTTGACCTCACAGAGAGCAAGTAGGTTTGGAGTAATTTCAACAGAACCTAACATGTAGAATTGAACATAAATACTTTCTCTCTCTCTCTCTCTCTCTCTCTCTCTCTCTCTCTCTCTCTATCTCTCTCTCTCTATCTCTCTCTCTCTCTCTCTCTCTGTCTCTCTCTCTCTCTCTCTCTCTCTCTCTCTCTCTCTCTCTCTCTCCCTCTCTCTCTCTCTCTCTCTCTCTCTCTCTCTTCTCTCTCTCTCTCTCTCTCTCTCTCTCTCTCTCTCTCTCTCTCTCTCTCCCTCCCTGAAAAATTGTATAATTATAATACACCTGAGGGTAATAATAACGTAGATTTTTTCTTCGCATCAAATACTAAAAAGATAGTTTATATTTCTGCAATACTCAACTAATTTGTTAATGCAATAATAATGTCTAAACATCTCTAAAAGCGTTTCACCAAACAGTCTATTTCGGTAATAACTATTATTGTAGCCATAGCTATTTCGAAAGGCTATTATTATTAACTTACTTGTATTTTCAGATTCCATCGTGTGCAGTATCTTTTTGAATTTGCTTTTACACACAATAAGATGTGAGAAAAGATACATAAATCATAGACTTGGCGATCATAGCTTAGTAGTGAGACACATCGACTTTGCCACAGATTGATCTCTGTGGTGAGTCAAAATATGATAATAAAAAGAAAAAAAGAAAGTAAGAAGTGGACTCAAAATTGTTTCACTTGGTTTATTAATTTAAAGGAATTGGTAATGTGAAAGTTTGAACATAGTTTGAGGCTTTCCCCGTGCCGCATACTGACTTTTTTGGGACCTAGCGGTCGCCAAATTTAGCGTAAGGAGAGATTGGCGTTTTCCGAATAAATATTACTTCCTTTAGCTTAGAGGGCGCTTTATTGCCGTGATTGATAAACTCCATGTGCATCAGTTGACATGTCTTACACAAGCCATAACACTTACATTGTTAATGCTATACATTGCTTGAAATGTAATATTACCATTCACCTTTCTCGCCCATTTTTAAACGATACACTGCAATAGTTCTCAGTGTGTCCAATCAAATGTTTAAAAAAATATCAAAGGAAACAAAACCTATTATCACGTCTTTGTATCAACTTTTGTCCTAAAAATTTGTAAAAAAAAAAAGTTAGCAATTGTACTGGACATAGCCCTGAAACAAGACCGCTTTTCGGATACCTGTATGTTTTTCTCTAGACACCACCATTGCAGTCGTTTATTGAAAATATTTGCATACAGTTTTCCTAAAATGTTGAAAAGATTTATTCTTCTTTAATTAGTCCTACTGCTATAGAAGTCGAGGTTGGGGTTTTTTCTGATGCTGCAAACCGGATCTACCGGCTGTCCCATTAGATATGTCGATAGTTAGGCCTGGACATCAATACGGCATGTTTTGATTTGGCACATGGAAAACATTCATACTTTGTTCAGTCAATATTTGCATACATGTATTAGATGATCTTAACGCTGAGCTTCCCTTTGCAACAAATTTTTGAGTTTCAAAGGGGGTCTTCGTCTAGTAACTCAATAGATAACAAGGCCTAGATGGCTCAGTGGGCAAAAAAACGCGTTGGAGAACAGAACCCTCCATGCAAGCTAAAGCGACACTCTGAATAGAATGTGCTGATGAAGGTGGTATTGTAAGGGCAATACACGCCTTAGCTTAGGAGATGATCATAATGGTCGAAAAAATCTAGCGCCTCGGTGTACTATTATTTCAAAAAGGCAAAGAGCGAGCTGTGTATTCAGCAAGGGATCTGCATGATTGCTATCTGTTAGTCTCTATCACTTTGGACGTGTTATGCTCTGCAATAAACATGGGTACGTTTTATACTTTTTATTGTTGTTCTGCCCCCAAGGAAAGCCACCTTATGATCTCTCTAGCTTGAATCTACTACCTCCCTGATTTTCTTCAGAAAAAACGTGTTTATGATCTTGCCAGAAACGGTTATGAGCATTATCACCCATGTCTCCTTTCTTTGATATCTTTATAATCAGGCCTTCTTTCCATTTAAGATGCAACATGTCATTCTCCTTAACTAAATAGACTGTAGGATAAGTTCACTGTTGAATTTTCATATGCGCGTTGATGTCTGTTGTTGCCATTTCAACTGCTCGTTCTGTTTTCCTATTCTGTAATGACTTGCAGGCCTTTTGAATTCCTGTTGTTACAGCTTGTCACAAGTTATTGATATCCAGGTCCGCATCTTCTGGTGGAATAACAGGTGGCTGCCAAGGGGAGGGCGAATGGGTACTTTTTAATGTTCAGTTCATCGCTCCAATTGCTCTTTTGTGGTCATTAACAAGAATAAAGTCGATATGTTTTTGGACCAGACAAATGAATCTGTGGAAGCTTACTCAGACCTTTTCAAATTCTCATTAGGAAGAAGACTATTACCACCCCACATTGCGTTGTACCTCTCAAAATCTTTGCTTTCGAGCTTATAGCTCAGAACGCCTTAGGAAACGAAAAGGCAATACTATATGACCTGTTTGCACTAAACTAAAGAATCACACTTTGAAAGGTGTCACTAGCTAAATACAACAGAAGTGCTAAAAATATCATATAGCTGTCTGTTTATCCATCGAACCTTAACCACTTAAGTGCTCAGTTATATTTTGAGAAATGATGTACCCATAGAGCATAACTATCGTTGAATTTGACATATCTTTTTAATTAAACTCCAATGAATTATGTCCTTAGGCAGAGTCGAAGATGATTTGAACCAGTGAATGAAAATGGACAGCCATTCAGAAATCTCACAACCAGATAATATCTGATAATCATATATACATTTGCATTATTGCCTCCAAAATAGGGGTCGAATTCAACCCCTAGAGCATTCGGTTTCAGTTTAATCTTGCGGACTAAACAGAAGCACATGTAGTGGTAACATCGCTCAGTCTTTTTGTGGCGGCTGGTAAACACTGACAGACGTTAGTTTTGGGATAGGTCGCCATAAAGGCTCCTTCTTCGAGACGAAGGACCTAAGACCTACATTCTCCACAGCTTTGAATGCCATCTTTAAAAAAAAAAAAGCAAGGCATTTTCTTTTGAATCCTTTTTAAAGGGCTACCTCGTTAAAACAATTATAGTAACTTGCATAAATTGAAGTAGGAGTTATTTAATTTTCCAGGAAGTAACACATTAAATGATTGATATTGTTTCTTTGTTTGGTTGGTTTTTGTCCTCTTGTTGTTGTTTTTTGTTTTGTTTGCATTCTAAACCTTCAGGTGGGAACAAAAAATTATTCCCTTACTTTGTTGTAGCGCAGCAATTTTAACTTATCGGCTGTAATCTATTTAGGTTGGTTGTAATGAAGCTGAAACGGAAGAAAAAAAATGCTCTGACTGGACCAATCAGCCGTAAGATCAGTCAGTAGTTGGTACAATACGACACCAAGCTGTATGAATCAGGAGGAGAGTCACCATCTATGAAATGATTTGCACAGTTCTGCTTGTGTTTTGCTTAACTTCGGATTCTATGTGTATGAAGCTTTTTTGAAGTATGTTATTTTATTCAAATAAGTGTGCGTTGTTTTTAGTTTTTCTTTGTTTGTTTGTTTGTTTGTTTGTTTTTTGTTTAATACAATACCTGTAATTAAAGGAATTCCCCGCAAAATAATTACTGGTGCCTAAAAAGTCCATTTTTTATCGGGTGAAGAAATCCATGAGTCTTCACCAAAACTAAAGCATCATTCTTATACATGGAATGTTAACCATTTTCTGATTCAATAATAAATAAGGTCTATAAGAGATATTAGATTGAGGAGAAGAGAGATCAATTCGATTGCTGTTGAATATACAAAAATTGATGAACGTGACACACACTTATAACAAACTGTTCATCGTCCAATAGTTTCAAAAATGTCCTGTTACATTGCCAGTACTAAATTAGCCTGGTATCTATGTATTATTACACGCAAGCTTATTAAATCTAGACAGGTGTTACACGACCATTACTATATATGGTATATTATACCATGATTATTGCTTCTTCTTCCTTGTCGCTGTCTGTCTCCCTTTTTCACCCCCACTGACACTTTCTGTTCAATTTTTTTTCTCACTTTTTACATTGTAGTCTATAAGTATAGGCGTTATTAAAGAGCAGATCTGGAATGTCCTCCTCGATACGTGCGACTGATTATCCTACTTCAACGGAGAGAGTGTTTGACTTGCTAAGGCTCGATCAAATACTACTCTGAACAAAAAAGGACTTCAAGAAAACATTTTGTTGGGTTCACGAATGAAAATAATTTTGAGCTCAGCAAAATCCTGCGCATATACGTCAACGCCTCGCAAAAAAATGAAATTAAGAGTTTAAAAAAACAACCATTTAGGCAGCTGGCACGATATAGTATCAGTAGACACCAACCCCTTACCGTGAAGACAATAAAAATAGAGATGAGTACAGAAAAATACTCCATGTACTTTACAACACTGAAATACAAACATAATTAAATCTTTCTTTATGATCAAAGCTGTTCACAGACAATTATGGCATCACTTAAGAAGACAATATCAGTCCAAATTATTTACACCAGCCCAGTAAAATATTTAATTCCAAAGGACTGGACAGCCTAAAAACCGAAACAACAATCGTTCCGGGTAAAATCTTTTTAATAGTGTTCTTCTGCTATGTTTTGCGTATTAAATTATGTCTGTGTAGCTACTGCACCTAGAAAACTTTACTGAACAGATGCAAAGCCTTGCTATCGGAATAGTTTTCAGACATATTCAAAGTTAGTACAACAATATAAACAATTTTAAAAAAAACAGGGTTATGTTCTTTCTATTAATTTTAAGAATGTTCTAAAAATCGATTTGATTCCTGAGAGAGAGAGAGAGAGAGAGAGAGAGAGAGAGAGAGAGAGAGAGAGAGGCGTCCCCTAGCGAAGCACTCCATGCCTATAACCTGACTTAATTCTAATTTTTTTCAATCGAAAAAAGTAAATTGAGTTCTAAATAACTTTATCAGATAATATGATATCAACGAGTTTACCAGGCTAAACCAACTGTAGAGCGTTTAAACAATTTCTTTGAACGACTTGTCCATTTCCCCTGCCTATTACTAACTACAAACTATCCACATGAAGAGTATAATTTTATACCACGAGAAGACGCTGAAATACGTGCAAGTCACACATCATCGTCAGCACAATATAAAACATTCTTGTAATACCAGTTATAAACTACAGAATTAAATGTTCTTACCCCGGCATACAATTAACGCCTAATTGCTCATAAAATGGTCGCAAAACAAAACCCTATTTTTATGTCTTTTACATGACCCATTATTACTAGATATCACAGCGTATGGAATAATTCTGCCTGGTTGGCAGGGAGAGTCAGTTACAATAAACATTCAGAAGACACGGTGTATTCTTAGTTGGTCGTTGTTGACTCAACAATATGCAGACAGAATTCATATTCTAAATCTAATTGCAGCTTACATGTGACCTTCGATTGTTGAAAATTCAAGATCTGTGACAAACAGCGGCTCTCAACCTGGTTGCCTTGGATGACTCATTCGAATGATGTGTGAACAATATTAGGAAATAAATAGCATCTGGTGTGCTCAGTACATTTCTAAATCAATAATAAATTACCGGATTTATCTTTCTACCTTGTGCGGGTTTTTGTAATTTTTTTAAATAATACTTGTGTTATGGTTTGTTATAATCTAACTCACTACATACACGTGAACTTTAATTGAACAGATTTGTGTCATAACTATTGTGAGATATGTGGTAAAAGCACCAAACCAAAATGGGCATAAATAAGGTCAAGGTCATAATTATAAAATTTAGATAGTATGCCAGGTTTGGTTGTTCCTACAAGCCCATTATTTTAAAAAAAATTGAAGATGGTCAGCGTCCAAGGAAAAAAAAGTAAATTATCACAGTTTTTGAAATCGTTGGCACAAAAACATAAATCTTGTTGCATGTTTTCAGACAGTAATCCAATGAAACCTTTATCTAGTTGATTACATGCACGAAAAATATCATTTAAGTTAATGTCAATTTACAATACAAGATGGTCGCCATTCAAGATGGAACATCTGTAATTTGCTAACAGTTGATGCCAAATCATAAACGAGGAGTCTTATGGTATTTCGTTAGACAATCAGATTTCACTGAAAACATTCTTTAAACAATAAAATGCATGTAAAACAACAACCATCCAAGCTCCATCTGATATTAATTTTAGTTTATAATATTATACCACTAAAAAGGTTTTACCTACATTTTTTCGTGTTTTTTTTTAAACACAAAAAAAAAAGTTTGGCCTAATACAGATTTATAAAGTAGTCATTTATCATAAGCCATTGCCATTATGATTGTCACACTTCCCACTGCAATTACAAAAATCTGCTTTTACACATTTTACACACACTCTCTCTTGCATCCACATTTAAAAACTATGAACCATAGTCCACCGCTTCTGGTGGCAGTAAATAATTATTAGAGGGTTTCCAGCATTGGGCCACCATTGGGCTTCCTCTCTTCTATGACAGTGTTAACAGTTTCACAGTTCTTCGACAATGCACAAAGAACAGCTGATCACAATCTGCTTGTCTATTTCCTGTCTCAGCGTTTTATGATTGAAATAAATTTGTAGCTACGAAAATGTAGGTGCGGCTCCATTTGTAATGTAGTTCATTATTCCATCAGATTTTTGTTTCCTGGTTTTGGAAGAATGAAATACCAGTGTCGTGAAGGCAGCGTGATCAGTTGTTGATCTTGAGTTGTGGTCTATATTGTCAATTGATTACAATGAGATTTAAAAATCTATTTTCGCAAATGCATAACCCTTTATCTTTTTTACTGGTTTTAAATTAACATTATTATTATTATTACCATCATCATGATCATCATCATGATTATCATCATCATCATCATCATCATCATCATCATCATCATCATCATCATCATCATCATCATCATCATCATCATCATCATTCTTTTCAATGCCATTTTTATTTTTATTTTCATCATTAATATCATTTTCCCTCCCAGGACTGAAGAAATCCCCAGAGCCGCAGCAGCTCCCAGGCTTGGTATCCGGTCCAGGCAATGGCGGCGCCGGCAGCGACAGCGGCGGGGGGACAGCCAGCTCCGGAACCTGCGGACCTGACAGTGGCAAGCTGATGAAGCAGAAGCGGCACCGGACCCGCTTCACGCCCGGCCAGCTGAATGAGCTGGAGCGAAGCTTCACCAAAACACACTACCCGGACATCTTCATGAGGGAAGAGCTGGCCTTGAGGATCGGCCTGACAGAGTCGAGGGTGCAGGTAGGCACATTTAACAAAAATCGAAGGAACGTAAATTCAACGTCAGAGACCTTGCGAAGATGGGACCCATAGCAAAACGAAGGCGATAGGTATCATTATGGATCTGCACCGGCGTCCAATCATGGCTCTGTCCAAGCCTGAAGGAGCCAATGAGCGTTCAGAAAACCTTATGCCTAAGGGGCCCGATTGCGTCATCTGTTATCGTCATGTAGATTGGAAGGCCTGTTTTGTGGGAAGCCTACGACTCGTCTTAAGTGGATTTGGTGGAAGAAAGTGAAACACTTCCTAAGTCTTATTAAAGGTCCTATGTGGCGATGCGGTGTTAGATCGGAATACATGTACCATCGAACTGGCCGATCACATTATGCTGACACCTATCCAATCAGTAGGAAAAAAAATTGCGGCGGTTAGAGCTGGGATATCTAGCCCGCGATTAATAGCCCCGTGGTCCTCATGGAGCCTCTGTTGGGGCGAACGGGTGCAAGAGATAAAGCCTTGGTCAAAAATTGTAGTCCGGTGCACTGGTTTCGGCGGGTGCCAGTGTATAACGGCTGATACAGGAGTCCAGCAGGTCTTCCAGCTTAATCTCTGTGAGGCGACACTTAAATTTGTTCGACGTTAGTCTCGGGGCCCATCTACAATATAGCCTATATCGGTCGGTGTCAGAATAATGCGATCGGCTGAGACAAAATTCCTGGTATCGTCGCTCTGTCTTTGTGTGACAGAACGTCAAATTGCCAGGCGTTATTTTCGAGACTCGACCGTGATAGATCGTAGTCGCTGAAGAACCAACAAACTGAAGTAGCCAAAAAAATTGAATTGTCAATTTGCGCATGCTTTCAAACTTTTTAATCAGAAATGTTGGTGTTTTTTTTTTTTACATCTTTGATCACATATTAAGTCTGTCGTTCACTGTGTATTTGATAATTTGTGGAACATAAGACGATCGCAAAAAGTAAGGAATGGGCACCATTTTGTGGGTGTACTTTGTGGCCAGGAGTACCCAAACTAACATCTGCCAATAACTATTTACTCGTTACCACACGCAACCAAAGCGGGGGAACCAATGCTTCTTTTAACAAGTCATATTACATTAACGCCGTCGCATGCAGTCTTGCGCTCCTTCGCCCTCTCCTTCTTCTATAATTCATTTTCCCCATCATCTCTAAAGCCCTCTCCTTCTTCTATAATTCATTTTCCCCATCATCTCTAAAGCATTTTTTTATAGGAAATAGAATCCGTTTTTTTTTTTAAGGTTTTGCTCCCAACTGAAAATAAACTTTGCTTTCTTTCTTTAAAAAAATGAACAAAGGCGAATGTTTAATTATAACATTATATTCTGCTGCGGTCAATAAAAATCTGCACTCTCAAAAATATCGTCATTTGATACGTATTGGAGAACTGATAAAGTCACAGAAGTGGTGAACCTTGATTACTCGCGCACCTACAAGGACGCGTCGACCACATGCTTTGTGCTGACGTTTAATCGACAATTAGCTCCAATTTCTGCCAATTTCCTACGCACTCCTACTTAGTTAGACCCGTGTAACCGTACCTTTATTGCGCTTTATGGCTTATCGATTCAGCTATTACCGTGGTCAAACAAGCAATACGTTTTCTTTTGCGCCGGTCGTGGACAAAGCGCCACTTCGGGTAGTCTACCAAATATAAGGTCAACATCAGTTTCCTCGGCTTTCGCTCGCTGTGGGCGCATTTGCTAATCATAGTCTTGCCGACAAAGGCCAATCGACCGGCCGAAATATCATTTCGCTTCCCGTGGTTTATGAACGCACTCCCACCCTCTGCCAACATTAAGACCACAATCATGGTGATACACATGTAAAGCTATACACACTCCCTGTCGATGTTCTGATTGGTTCCCTTCTCCTTTAAATAACTAGCAACTTCTAAAGTTTACTTGCTGGCATAGCTAGTCTAGGTCTTGCTATTTGTATTTTCTCAATCAATGCACGAAGTACCCCCTACCGTCGACTACTTTCATTGTTGTTTTTGCAGGTTGGAGTATATTTTTATAAGGCGCGTTCTTCTTTGTTGTTAACTTTTATTGAGCAAACAGCATTAATAATAGGAACGATTAGCCCGAATCAATTTCCGCACCGACTTGAATCAATGTAGTGGAATTGTTTTACTGGATGAAATGTTCAAAAGCCTGTCTCTTGTATTGCATTGAGTAAAAACTACATTCACCATTAGAGTATAGGCCGACAAAAAATTAAATGCATAAAGTCACATTTTTCTGCTGTGCTAACCTAATTGTCTTTTTTCTGGAATTATTGAACCATCAAATTTTAATCTACAGACATCTAAAGGGTTTGAAATAAACTTAAAAGTTGCTAAGAATACAACTTAGCAAACATTACATAAACTGAGCGCGAATTAATATACATTTAAACCGAAACATAAAAAGCCTTCCAAATACTGCGTTGATATTAGTCTAATCCGTGAATATATCTTTAAAATGAGTTGAAATTTTTTTTATAATTTTTTCAATCAGATGAAAGGAAATATTTGAAGATTTCCAGTCGTCCACAAGCAAACAACATTTTACTCAAGATAAGTCGAATATTACGTAAAGACAGAGAGGTTTTTCATAAGCAGTTGTCGTAATTAATAGGGAAAATGTCTTTTCTGACTCGACAGTCGCATACTTAAAAAAATTCGCCCGTAGTCAAGGCAGAAAATCATCCAGCATAGAGACTAAGGAATTTTAGCCATGGACTTCGAGAAACTAGCAACTCTCCCGTCAACAAGGCAATTTCGGCAGTAACCAATGGTAATTTCCAGGGCAAACACGAACCATGTTAGAGAAACTAAGCGGTCTGGCTGCGCATGGAAACCCCGCGGGAATCCTAGTGACGGCCCAATCCCGAGAAGGACCCGCTATCTATCGCCCAGCACGCGAACCGGCTGGACAAAAGTCCAAAAAGATCCCCAGCCCGCTCTTCTGCTTCGGACAAGTTAAAACGTTCATTACAGGAAGGTGTCACCGGCTCCTCTGGGGAGGTCCCATGAAGCGGGCGGGAGGCATGAGCATGCGATTGCCCGGTGATTTGTTCGCGTGAGACACCCCGTATCGTTTTCCTCAATGGCAAGACAGTTATATCTTGGGGCTACAGTTTCGCCTAGTTTCAAAGGCTAAAGTGTCAATTTCAGTTCATTTTTTAACCTTTCCAACTTTGAAAACTGAGGAACTTGAGAAATTTTACAATTATTAGTTTACGTTAGTGACTCTCTCTCCCTCTCTCTCTCTCTCTGTCTCTCTCTCGCTCTCTTTCTATCCTTCTCTCTTTCTCTCTCTCTCTCTCTCGCTTGCTTTTTCTCATCCTTTCCCTTTATTTTTTTGTCCCTCCCTCTCTCTATGAAAGCATGTCTTGGTAGACAAAGGTTTTAAAGGTGTTGCGATAGTAAAACGGAAATTCTATAGAAATTCTGATGTAACCATTTAATAACGATATTCCTTTTGTGTCCCTTTACAAAATGTTACGCTTCCCATAATGTATCTCTTTCTAAATCTAGGTCTAGTTCAAATTAAAAGGAACAATAAAAAAGAGGCCACAATACTTGTTTTTGTATCTAACTCCCACATTATTTTAAGCAGTCAGTTTTACATTGCCCACTTCCACCAACAGTAAATCAAGAGTGTGACGCTTTTGTGGATTGGTTCTCCTTATTAGTTGGTAACGCAGATTTATTAAGATGGGAATTAGACTAGCTTCCGGTATACAATTTCTATATTTAAAAAAAAAAAGAATATATTATTATATAGACTAAGTTATTGCTTATATAAAATGTGTAGACCTATATTTACAGGAACATCGTGTGTTTAGTGTGGATATACATCTTTTCTTTGGAAATTGAAGAACAATAAAAAAATATATATATAAGCTTTTGCGATGGTACCATAAATCGTGCTACACAAAATAGCAACTCCTTCCCCCTAACCGCGATTGGCGTTAAATAAAAATGGCCTTTAATTAAACACCTCGTGGGTACTCTTCACTGGGTCATGTTTTAACAAGAAACACCAAAGTACGACTCCAGATCTTGATTAATATGTATCCACAGTTCAAACAGTCGATAAACATAATTTGAATCCAAGAGAATTTAAAAGTACAAAGCAAATAACATGGCTAATAAATATCGTTCACATTCTTTAAAGTTTATAAAGTCATTGCATGTCATTGCATTTTCTACATGTATGTTAGATTTACACAGTTATTGGGTTCACAGAGACATGCATCACTGTACTGTTTAAAAGTAAAGTGTAGAATCCCTGAAAATTCACTTACTTTAGATTGAAAAAATGTAAGAGGACAACATCTTGCTGTCTGTCTGCACTAACAATAAAAAAATGAATTTACATCTAAAAGTGATTTTATGGCAAATCGTTAAAAGAGAATAGTAACTCCTCAATAAAAAAAATCAAATCACCCTCTCTAAAGCAACAAATCTAACGAGCGTTTGGAAAAGGCTCAACTTAAGCTGTTTTAAAGGAGCAAAACTATATTAATTGTATTAGATATGAATCATGTGCTTATTGCTGTGGTATTCACTTTTGATGCAATTTGATTGAGAATAATTATATCAAGCTAACTCAACTTACTCTGTTTTAGCGCGCTTTGATTTAGAACCAAACGCCACGGCCTCCCGACAGCACATTTCACATGTTTCCACTTTTATCCTACCTTTGGTTAGGAAATTTTAATATACATGTATATTAAAAAAAAAAAAGAACACGATGATTATAATATAGGTCAATATGACAAGTTTGGAAAGGGGGGGGGGTATTCATCACATTTTCTGTTTTAATTGGTTTCCTCACCTAGCATTTATATTTCTGCCCTGATGCCCTGACAGAGCGAAGGAGTGTTTCCTATTATGGTGATAAAAATGTACTTAAGTCACGAAGGTATTCGAAATTGATAAATTTCTATCATTTCGTCTTTTTTTTCTTTCTTGTTCTCATTAAAATACTGTGTGGTGTAGGGATATTCTTAGGGATTATACAGACGAAGGATTTTTTCGATGTGTATGTCCTTGGAATTATAATTTTCTGTTCAGACGACGTGTACTTTTCGCAGATTCAATTAATAATTATACACAAGAAAACGCGTGTGTACTTTGCACTCTTATTTTTAAGCATGTTCACACGTATCTGATCTCCATGTGTATTATTTGACTTATTTGAGTGGATGCGCATCGGTTGTGACATGATCTTGGCTAAGATGGCACAATTTACTGAATGAGTGAATGTACGAAACACCGCTTGCTTCGGCTTCCAGTGATTAAAGTGCAATTATTATAAATTAGCTGAATCTATGACGTTTTCCCTAGCGTAGATACACGTACCTAGAAATCTTGATTTTGTTTTATTTAAATCATACAACAATAAAAAGCTAGATCTAGATCTAGCCGAAATGGACATTCACTTCTGACCCGATGTGACCTCCTGACCCCCCCCCCCCCCAAAACAAAAAAAAACACTACACACATATTACTGTTGTATCGGCTACATTAGATCTAAGCCTACAGATCGTGTAATTTTATAAAATAAAGCTAACTTAGTTTATAATACCTATACTAAGATTTTTTTTTTAAATTATGGATTCTAGTTTTTCTTTAATAACTTTGCTGTGCTCATAACTTTTGATCTAGATCTAGATCTCGCCAGCAGTTTGTGAATGTAGAAGTTGCGATCAGACTCGATGGGATTTATTAAAAAAGCTATTTTTACACTTTATATATATATAACAGAATTAATAGGGGTTATAACAGAATAAAAAGCATATTTTATCCAGGATATATACATTTTGGAATTTTTTAAGAAGCATTTGAAAGAGGTCGGTTCAACTGCCGCTCAAGGAGCCAAGCTGTAGACCTTGCACTGTGAAAAATACACAACGGATATACACACGCGAAACAGATTGGTGTGAACACTCTGGTGTGGTGCATGCTGAACACAGAATGAAAAATACACATAGTGATCGCTCTGGACGCATTACCTTCACCTATCGTCCTCGTTTTCGCGATGGGCCTGGTTATCGCAGCGTCTCTGTTGTTCCTGCTTTCTGTCCCGATTTAGAAGCTTGCGTCGTGATATTTCAGAAACTGACGCAACACAAAACGTTCATAGAGCCATATACCACGACGCACCATCAGGGCTGCCAGGTGGCCACGTGCGTGGCCAAAATAGCCGAAAATTGGCCACACAGAAAACCTCTTGGCCACGAAAAAAAATCATGGCCACAAATCTGAATTTGGCCACGTGGGAATCCGAAATTGGCCACTTGGCTCAAAGAAATTATTTTAATTCTTTATAAATTAAAAAAAAAAACAACAACTGAACTTAATACCAAATACCAGTAAGAAACACATGTGACACAAAATGTGGTTTTGCAGTACGGAAGACATGTATGATTCGAAACTAAATTATGTACTGGTAGTGGTAGGCCTAGGTCTACTTCAACAGATACTGAGACTGGGCCCTCCGATGCAGACATCAATGCACGCTATAAGTAGACTGGACAACCAGTAAAGGATGGCGTTATATAGAACTACATCATTTTACAGGTAGGCCTAACCAATATTTGTTGGTAACTACCCTACTCACAGAATGTATTAATTTATTAGATCTAATAATTTTTTAAAGTTAGAAATTATTTTTTTGAAAACCTTTTCCAAAAACTTTTTTTTTTTATTATCAAAACTGATGAGTTTTTGATGGGGGCTCAAAGTGCTACTAGGGTTTGGCCACGCGAGGTCCTTTTTGGCCACTTTTTAAGTCGAAATTGGCCACACGAGCTTCTGGCTGTCTGGCAGCCCTGGCATGTTGGGCAGAGGCAGGGAGACAGATTCGACATGTGGACCACTGCAATGAAAGCATCTTTGCTAACTGTGGCATTATTTCTGGCTATTGGTAGGTTGTGTGTTTTAACCCTAAACTCTAATAGTAGGTCTACGTCGGAAGTAAACAAAATTACCCAAAGCGTTGTTTTCATTCAAATTAAAAATAATATATTTACAATTGGAAATTTTTCTTTGAAGTTTTATACGTTTTTATTATGAAAATGAATTTACTGCTTAAATATCCATCTTGACTATAAAATATAGATATCGAGACCTACACAAACCTCTCGATGAACGAACAAGGGAACTAAACAAAGAGTTCGACTGGGGCTGTTTCTTAGAATAGTATTGAGGTAAACCGTACACCGTGATTTAATATCTATGTCTCAGAACTTATGAAATAACTAAGGAAAGAAAAAAAAAATACTTCATCATTAGTATACGTTGACTGGTGTCATGGCCGGGACTATCTTTGCTATCCTAGGTCACGGCGTTAGTAACCTTACAACTAGAGGCAGAAGTACAACGATGTCATAGGCTTGGACCCAAACTGAACGGCATTTTAAAGAATTGGAAGTAAAACTTAGTTATATTATTGTCCTAAATTTTTTTTTTTTTTTTTATTGCATTAGAAAGTGTTGTTAAACAAATTAATGAAAAATGACAATTATTTTAAAAATAAAGTAAGTATTTCATCATTGCGCGTTTCCGTTTTAGATTAGTCTATTAACAATCCAAAGCACATGTTTTCTTGGGCATATAAAGCAATTTGTTTTTTGTTTTTCTGAATATTCGCCATATCATCCCCTAGAAGAACCTGGGAATGTTAAATAAAGGAAGAGAGAGAGAGAGAGAGAGAGAGAGAGAGAGAGAGAGAGACAGACAGAGAGACAGAGAGACAGAGAGAGAGAGAGAGAGAGAGAGAGAGAGAGAGAGAGAGAGAGGGAGAGAAAGAGAGAGAGAAAGACAGAGAGAGACAGAGAGAGGGGGGAGGGAAGAGGACACTCTATCATAACTTTTCGGCCTAAAGTACACTTCTACAAGTCATCAGAATAATACGGAATATATAATTATGCTATTACGAAAATTACACAGTTGCATTATTTCTTATGGAAATTATAATTAAAATACCCTCTTGCTGGAGCAAAAAGGTATTATATCATATCGTGCCATTCTTTATTTACAAGTAGTAGTAGTAGTAGTAGTAGTAGTAGTAGTAGTAGTAGTAGTAGTAGTAGTAGTAGTAGTAGTAGTAGTAGTAGTAGTAGTAGTAGTAGTAGTAGTAGTAGTAGTAGTAGTAGTAGTAGTAGTAGTAGTACACATGTAGTAGAAAGAGTACGGTAGTAGTGTTGGTGGTGATAGAAGTAATAGAAGCAACAGTAGCAGTATGTCTACGTTAAAAACGGTTCTATATCCACTAGTAGACAGTTACATATATGTAGTAGCTGTTTAACATTTCTATATTTTTGTGTGATGATAGCTGCTGTATATGACTATGAGTATACACATGTTCTAGTTCTACCTCATGATGGATTTTAAAAGGAATTAAGAAAACACTTTCCTCCTATTATAAGCGCGTGGTTTGTCCTTGAAGAAATAAGGGCATTATGCCCAACAAATCGTTATTTTTTATCTCATCGAGTAGCACCTGATAGAGATAAGTGGGTATTTTTCCTGAGCGTGTCAACAGCAAAACGCATTACGCTGACTATGATTTAAAAAAGGCTCTTACTTTTACTATAAACCAACTTGGTTACTCTTTATAGTCGCGCCTGTCGCAATAACTCTTCTTTCTTCCATCATTTCCTTTATCCATTTCCTTTTTTTCCATCCCCTTCTCCCCATTATACCCCTTGTTTCCTCAGCTCTCTCTTCACTTGATTCCCATCAAGTTTCCCTAGAACCCCTCTACCCTCATTGCTCTTCTTCCCGCAGTTTTCCTTTTCCCTCAGTTCTCTTCTACCATCAGTTCCTTTCTTCCATAAGTTATCCTTTTCCCTCAGTTCTTTTGTTCCATAAGTTCTCTTCTTCCATAAGTTATCCTCTTCCCTCAGTTTTCTATTTCTCCCACTGTAACATCTCCCACTAGTATTACCCCCCACATTTCTACACTCCCTCCCCCCTTCCTAGTTTTATAATGAAACGAGTCTAACAAATTAGTAATACGGATGTGGATGTATTGTTTGCTACTCTATGGATTGGTATTCTTTCAAAATACACAATATATAATTTTATAATTTATAATGACAGAAATGTCATAGCATTTCAGCCCGAAATGACAGTACTGTCAAACTTTCTTCGAGCTAATAATTAATCTGCAAGTTTTTCTTTAACCTTTTCAAACATACGCACAAACCATTAAACAGTAGGCTATACTGAATAGTTCAATACCTAAAATATATGATGGAATTAGACAATATTTGTGGATACATGTAATATGTGCGCACGGCAACTGTTGTTTTTTTTTGTTGTTAACCTATTGTGAAGAATTAAACGCAAAAAATACTGTTTCCCCCTCCCACTCTCATGCTTATTTTTTTTTAACACCTCCACTTTTTGTTACTGATTGTTTGATATAATTTGTTGATTTCTTAAGGTTATCGCCATTAACTGGGAGATATGTTAAAAAAAATGTATATCTAGAGCCGGCCATAGACTGTGGTATAATCATAATGTGTATGTAAACTGTTACTTGTTAGTATCGATAGCCACTATCTATGTTTACTGAGTGTCGCCTAACATTCCTCGTGTCAGCTAGGCACTCCTGTGTTACTGTGTAACCCGTACGCATGTTCGTCATTGTAGTCAGTCTATGAGTCGCAAGTAAAGCCTTCACACGTACCAAATCAACTGGTCTTGTTCATTCTGTTTTGACTAAATACTACACAACGCTTTGATTGCAACGAATATAAAATCCTCCAAAAACACTATGGCTATTGTTTTGACAATCAACAACGGTAAAAAGAAATTTCTGGTACTGCATAATCCTGCAATGTTCTAAAACTGGGAAAGAATAACTTCGAAGATGGCGATACAATGTTACAATTTTTATTTAGAATCTCTGTTTTTCTCTCTCTCGCTCTCTCTCTCTCACTCTCTCTCTCTCTCTCTCTCTCTCTCTCTCTCTCTCTCTCTTTCTCTCTCTGTCAGTACAATGTGACCGGCTGAGACAGGATTCATGTTATCCCAGCACTCTCACTATGTGGCAGCACATAATATCGTTAGACCGTTAGACGTCAGTCTTGGGACCCATCTACAATATATCCCACACAGTCTTGACGTTAGGAGCTAAGCAAGAAACTCAAACTCAAACTCAAACTCTCTCTCTCTCTCTCTCTCTCTCTCTCTCTCTCTCTCTCTCTCTCTCTTTTCTCTTTCTCTCTCTTTCCCAATTTGATTTTTAATGCATGCGACAGTGTTTCCTTTTATATAGTACATTTCCGTATTAATAACGTATTTTTATACCTATATAATTAGTAGACTGTCAAGTGAATGAAATCAATGTGTTTATTTCAATTTAAGCGTGTAGTTTATTTGTTTTTATTGTTCCACTTCGAATAAGTGTCTTGTGCTATTTTGTTTGAAATGATTTTGATTTACTATGCATGCTTATCAAAATTAGTTTTTAGTTGTCTGAAGAGTGTTGCATTCATACTGTTTTACAGCATGATTTATATGGATCTGTGATACTAAAATGTAAGATAGCAATCTCTTGTTTAGGATAAATAATACAAGGCAGAGCATTCAAATTTTTTTGTTATTATAAATTAGACATATATAATGTTTCCTTATTTGACCCTTTTGTAATCAGACTGTTAAGTGAATCGTTTCTTGTGACATTCTCTTTAGATTGTTTTAGATTTGTATCGAAATTTTACATAGATACCTATGGATTCCTATCGCGTACATTTAAGCGCTGAAATAGACACACTCTTTGCGTGAGTTTTCAAACCTACACATCTGTTTTATTCTATATTTAATGGCTCAAAAGACATGAGTGTTGGAATAAAAAAAATTCTTAAAATGTAGTGCGATTTCATGAGCTTTGCTGGCAAAACACTGTGACTCCATTGGATTATGTAAAGAAAACACAAAGTATGGTTTCTTTGCTAATTTTAGAAGTCCATTCTGTGATCATTATCAATTTATCTAAACCATTTAAATATTAATTAATTTGATGAATCACTCAGTTCACAATACCCGTTCATGAATGATCCTGCTTAGATTGTTGTTTGTACCTCGTAATTTACTTTCAATCCTGCTTAGATTAGTGTTTTTTCCTCCTTAGTTACTTTCAATCCTGCTTAGATTGGTGTTGTTTCCTCCTTAGTTACTTTTCATCCTACTTAGATTGGTGTTGTTTCCTCCTTAGTTACTTTTCATCCTGCTAAGATTGGTGTTTTTTCCTCCTTAGTTACTTTTCATCCTGCTTAGATTGGTGTTGTTTCCTCCTTAGTTACTTTTCATCCTGCTAAGATTGGTGTTTTTTCCTCCTTTGTTACTTTTCATCCTGCTTAGATTGGTGTTGTTTCCTCCTTAGTTACTTTTCATCCTGCTAAGATTGGTGTTTTTTCCTCCTTAGTTACTTTTCATCCTGCTTAGATTGGTGTTGTTTCCTCCTTAGTTACTTTTTATCCTGCTTAGATTGGTGTTTTTTCCTCCTTAGTTACTTTCAATCCTGCTTAGATTGGTGTTAGTTACTTTTAATCCTGCTTAGATTGGTGTTTTTTCCTCCTTAGTTACTTTTAATCCTGCTTAGATTGGTGTTTTTTCCTCCTTAGTTACTTTTCATCCTGATTATTATTATTGGTGTTTTTTCCTCCTTATTTGTACTTTTCATCCTGCTTAGATTGGTGTTTTTTCATTCATAATTATTCCAAATCCTGCTTGAATTGCTGTTTGTTCTGCTATGGTTTATTTTTTAATTTGTGTAGATTGCTGTTTGTTCTGCTATATAGTTACTTTTGGTCTTCCTTAGATTGGTGTTTTTTCCTCCTTATTTACTTTTGATCCTGCTTAGATTGTTGTTTTTCCTTCTTAGTTATTCCAAATTCTGCTTGGATTGCTGTTTGTTCTGCCATAGTTATTTTTGATCGGTTGTAGATTGCTGTTTGATCCTACTTAGACCAATTCACCTTCTACACTATTTTTTGTATATATTTTTCTACACTATTTTCAATAATGTAAAGATTTGAGTTTGTTCCTTGTTACTAAATTTGGAATCGGCGTATTATGATGTTTGTTCCATTTTGAATAAAAATTTATCCTGGACAGATTGCTTTTGATAGCTTGCACAGACTTATATTGGATTCTCCATTTAGCAAATTTTGATTCTCCTTAAGTAATGGATTATCGTGCTTATTTTTATGCTAAGTATTCATAAAAGAATATTTTGATCACGATTAAATTCAAACAGTCCTCCTTATTTGATGTCATTTACTGATAGGATTGATTTCAGTCCTCCTCAGTTGATGTATTATCCGCTGAAACTATTTTAGTCCTCTTTATTAGGTATTTTATCCGCTAAAATCGTTTAGTCCTTTTATTTGATGAAAGAAATTCTAAATATCTTGGTCAGGTTTTTGCAGAAAAACATATATGCGTTGTTAGCTTGCTTGTTTGTTTTAGTTGGGTTTTATTTCTTGTAAGTTGTTGTTTTTTTGTTTTGTTTTTTTTTTTGTCTCGCTGTTTTTAACTTCACCCCTAATCAAATGACAATTTTCGTTTTACAAGAAAATAATTAAAAATATGTTGCAGTTTTGCCTTAATTTGAAATATCGTTAAGTTAAAAAAAATTATGAGCTGCTTTTTTATTTTACTTGTCAATTAACTTAACTAATTGAAATTGTGATTTTCAATGTTTAGCCCAACAATTAAATAATTATTGCTGAAAAAAGGCCACCACTAACCTCTTAATTGTATAATAATTTTAAAGATTGGGGGTCGTAAGTACAACGTGACAGTAGCTTACTACCCGTCGTAAGAATATACTAGTAAGAAGGCTGACGGAGCCTCATACGATACCTACCGTTACCGTTACGTTGTATTTACAACACGAATCTTTTTTTCTTCTTTTTGTACTCTTAACACGAGTAACGCGACGTTAATGTTATGGACCTTTGACTTAAAGATCATATTGATTTTTTTATGCTAAGTCCTTCTTAGGTTGATGTTAACTCCCTAATATTTTTGTTAAGTCGTATTTGAATGATGTTTAGCCTCTCTTGGATTGGTATTTAACCTCCCTTTGTAGCCTTTCTTGAATTGGTATTTAACCTCCCTTTGTTTGATGATAAGTTCCTACTTAAAAAGATGTTTAATCCCTCTTAGGTTGATGTTAAGTCCCATTTAAGATATAGGCTTCATCATGCTCACAATGAATATTTAAAATGTTTTGTCCCTATTCGATATAAGGTTGTGCATTATAAAGAGAAAAAGGTGTTACTATCAGTCTTTAAATGCAGGCTATGATGGCGCCTATAAACCTAAAGTATTTACTTATTATTATCAATATTAATGTTATTAATAATTTATTATTATTATTATTGACTGTGCAGAAAATTCCACTTGCCTTACCATCTTGTATCCTCGACCCCAAATTACTTTTACAGAAAATATAAGTCAATAGTGCTGTATCATTCTTTGTTTACCACAACATCATAGATAACTTTGTGCTTCCAGTTTGACAAAATGAAAATTCTTATTATATCTTCATGTTACAGAAAATATAAGTCAATAGTGCTGTATCATTCTTTGTTTACCACAACATCATAGATCACTTTGTGCTTCCAGTTTGACAAAATCAATATTATATTTTTTTTTCACCTTTGTGGCGTTTTACTTTTTGGCTTTTTGTTTTGTTTAAATTGTGCTCTTACATAATAATGGTATCGAATATCTTATATTTGGTGTAAATATAGTGTCATTGTCAACCTTTCCTGTAAAACACCACCTGTATTTTAATATTGATCTTTCATGCATATCCTTTATTCATACAATTGAATAAACGATTATGTTATATTAACAGTGATGGTTTACCTTTAATTTATCAATATTTTTATGCTAGTTTTTGTTCGAAACAAAAATCAATCCAAACAGGATGTTTTTGGTATTTTATCTTATTCTTAACCGTCCAACATCAGCACTATACAGGCTATATTGTGGACAAGACCCAAGCTAACGTCTGACAGTTTTGTGATCTGCCACAAGCGACACCTGTACTCCTCTCTGAGCCGATCACTTTATACTAACATCAATCCCACCAGTTGGACACTAAATCGAATAAAACAAAATTTGTCCAATCGTGGGTTTCGAAGCGGGTACCTCTATTCCTTGAACCAGTTTATTTTGAAAAGACTTACTGAGAATGGAAGTAAAAAAAATAAAACAATACCAGATCAAAAACAATGATAATTATATAATAATAATTAAA
Organism: Elysia chlorotica; assembly: GCA_003991915.1. NCBI lineage: Eukaryota > Metazoa > Mollusca > Gastropoda > Plakobranchidae > Elysia > Elysia chlorotica. The sequence goes on from RQTK01001607.1 coordinate 55,087, forward strand.
AAATAATAAAACAGTAGAAATAATATTAACAATAATTATAATAATAATAATAATAATAATAATAGTCGCCTTATCTTTTCAACAACAAAAAAACCCAACAAACAAAAGCAGCAAAACGCTTTATGAACAAAAAAAAACAGCAGCACAAACATCATTAACTATGAAGAGAGCAATGAACTGTAAAGTCGATAACGATCACAAAAAGAGAATTAGCATTACAAAATTGTGGCTTTGCTTCTTGGAAATACCAAAGGAGCTTAAATGGGGATAAATACAGAAATAAGGTCAAAAGATCGATAAAACAAGCTCAGAAATCAGCTGCTATCTGTCATATTGAGAGGGTCATGGCTTGATTGGTCTAAGCAGTCTCAGGGCATCACGTGACTTACTCTTCGGGCTAGTGTTGAAATATAAATTTATTGACATCAAAAGACTGCAGCATATATTTCAACATAACTTGCAAAATACTTTTAAAAAAACACACACAAAATATTCAACATCATCAAACAAATGCTTAAGTAAACAGTTCTCGAGGTTAACCAGAAAAAGCCTTTACAAATGTAACAATTCTCTCCACCTTTCGGCACAGAACAAAAATCTACCTAAAAAACACAAAAAAAAAAACAACAGAGAAAAAAAACAAAAACGAAAAAAAATTCCCCGATAAGTCGTGGCCCGCGGTGTCCAGGCACTGCGCCCTACTTCAAAAGGGTTCCCTGACCAAAATACCCCCCCCCCCCCCCTTTTTACCTTTTTTATTATTTTTTTTGGTAAGATAATGGGTCCTATGACAATCATGACGGAGTGAGGGGCCTCTCATCTAAGCTGGGCCCAGGCCCTCCTGGAACCTAAATCCGGCACTGTTTAAAATGTAAACTCGTATACAAACTAAAGTTTTAAAAAAAGTGTAGAATTGGTCGAACTAGAAAATACTTTTTGGTGCAGGATTTGCAGGTTAATAATAGTATTGCTGACGTCAAGAGTAGAAGGGAGATGCTGTTGTACTAGATCTTGCAGGCCCAGAATCGGAAAGTCTGCATGGTTCATCTGTCTTTTGAAAGATATTATTGATAAAAGTATCCTATGTATTTCCAACATTTCAGTGTATCTATCTGTAAAAAATGCAACTTTTTTACCCTTTAAAAGCCTATCGTCGTAGTGAATAAGCTTCTTTATCTGACTGTCTGAGAGTAAACTGTACCGCAATTCCAGTTCTATTTGAAGATGACCAAGGAATGTTAATCCTGTCCAAGCATTTATATACTTTGTATAACTTATCAACCGATATACAAAAAGCATCCATATTTTTTTATATTTTTGAATAACAAAAGGGGTTATTCTAATGTTGGTTTCCGTCTAGACGGAGATGTCATATCGAAGATTGATTAGAATGTCAGGAAATAGAGTCGATAAAATTGCTTTTCTCTCCATCTGGTCATTTCATTTCCACATGAAAGAAAAGAATGACGTGAAGGATAGAGAGAAAGATAAAGAAAGAGAGAGAGAGAAAGGACGAGAGATAGAGAGAGAGAGAGAGAGAGAGAGAGAGAGAGAGAGAGAGAGAGAGAGGTAGGCAGAGAAAATGAAAAGTAGAGAGATCTATATCTCGCAAAAATGCGATTTGTGAGGATAGATGTGGGACGGGGGCTAATAATGGAAGGCATAAAAAAGGAAAGACAGAAAGATAGATATAAATATAGATAAAATTGTTGTTTTCATAAACCAGTTGAAGTAAAGTCCCGTTTAACACAATGCTAGAATTTTTCCGTAACATCATGCCTATTCTTACATGCCATAAAGAGCCTTTTCTAGCTTCTAAATGACTGCATTTTTACTTGATTTGCCTCGGTTTTTGAAATCTTGTAGCCATTAAAACCTGAGATAAGTTTTTAAACATCGGGTTCATAAAACTCATGGTCTTGAAAAGGAGCTGTTAGTTCTGCGGTTAGATCGCATGCGTCGAGATCGCAGTACTGATTTCGAAACAATTATTCAGATCCGCTCTTTTATAATCCGTTTCATTATTCGTTTTGTGGAGCAAGCATTGTGCAAACAATAATTATTATAACACTATTTTTCCATATCTAATACACTTACTCGACCTCCCCATCAGATCCATGTAGAAAAGAACCTATTCTAAAAAGCTCCTGGAAACCGACAAATCTTCGTGAAGGCGTAGTACATGCAGATCCTGTGGGACTTGGTCCCATTGTGAATAGGATCCGAGAAGAGATTTTTATTTCTTGGCCAGTGGGGAGCTAAGGGCGTTAACGCGTGTGGTGAGTTTAACCATTTCCGGGTCAACCGCCACTTTAGTGCTCATAAAGATGTTGGCGGTGAACGGCCAGAAGAAATAGCGCCTAGGGAAATTCCGATTCCTTTCGCACCAACTGCGTTATTGTCTTGACTCTTGTAGGAAACTTCCTTCATCATGTTTCCATACCCAGAGGATGGGCTTAAGACTATGTTTTTTAGCAAAGGGGATAGAATTCTACTACTTTGGTGCCTCGTTTCTAAATAATTTAGATCTAGGCTGTTGTCTTATATGATGCCTTAGAAGTAAATGAAAGAAAATGGGAATTCGTAGTTCAACTTCTAGACCAATGGCGGTGCCTTTATTAACGTTTGAGTGCATTGCACTCGTAAAAAAAGGAAAAGGGGAAGAGGGAAAAAATCGAAGTTCAACTTCTAGACCTGTGGCGGTTCCTTTATTAACGTTTGAGTGCATTGCAATCGTAAAAAAGGGAAAAGGGGAGGAGGGAAAAAGAAAAAAGAACTACTACATAACGTTTAGTGTAAGCCACTGTAAGTTCCGCTCGACCTGCGGAGGTCGGAATGAAAAGTGGGACACTGTCCCATTCTGCACCCAGACGCTCCTCTTCGTTCTTAGTAATTTACTGGTATCATATCGTCAAATGCCTCGCTTTACTAGACATAAAGAGGAAACCCTGAGTGCATGTCCCACTTTTTGTGCAAGTTAAACTTCCTTCAATTAAAATATAAACAATTATTGTACATCTTTAAAAGATTATAAAATGAGTTTTTGAACGGTATTATTTTTAAACTTTTTTTTTCGACGAATTAAAAACATAATTTTAGAGTCTGCTAGAGCTAAATACTATTTGCTCCGTTACCACTCTGGCTGCGCTGTTGTTTCTCCGTTGTTTTGAATTTGATAGCCTTGTTTTCAAATTCACTAGTTAGATCTATAGTTCTATTTCCAAACGATTTTTTAATATTCTACTTACATTAAGTGTGATTGAATTTTTATTAAATTTCTGTTTCATATACTTGTTACGTTCTTAAATGACATGAGTAAAGTATAATTGTTGTCATATAACATTTCTTAATTAATGTGATGCCCTCATGATTATGTTAACATTTATTAGTGATCCCATTTATTTATTTTGTAGTTGACTTGAAATATTGTTATTGATCTAACTGTCATTTAGATCTGCACCAACATCAATTTTCAAGATAAAATAAATGACAAATATTTGACTGAGATGACTTCTTTTTGACAATTATGTGCTCAAAATACATGTATGCAAATAATTATATTCAAGCTGTAGGCCAATAATATGTTACAATTTTAAGTTAATTGAATAACGGAAATCTCTTATTATATAATATTTTCATAAACAAAAGAAAAATTAAAATTAAATTTGGTCAATGTTGGCATGTTTTAAGCCCCAGAACGCCGATTTTTATGTTTTGAATCGGAAATATCCTCAGACCCCCGACAAGGGCTTTGACCTTGGCCCACCAGGGCACCTTTGTGACCCCCTGAACACTCACAGATTTCGCACTCATGGAATTTAAGCTCACCACACGCCACTGTTCTAGACCTTGATAAACATTGATTAAACAAAATAAAGATTGACATAGAAAGAAAAAAATTAATTTATTTTTCTTAATAATTAGGTGCGTATGGTGAAAAAGAGAGTAAGGACAATAGATCGCCAAAAGGAAACTGGAAGCTTGTTTTGTCGTCTAGGATCCATCAGGAGACGTTTGCGCTAAACCAAGAAAGAGAGAAAGAGAGAGAGAGAGAGAGAGAGAGAGAGAGAGAGAGAGAGAGACAGACAGACAGACAGACAGAGAGAGAGAGAAACAGACAGACAGAGAGACAGAGGGAATAGAGAGAGAGAGGGAAATGGAGAGAGGGATAGAGATGGTATCTTGCATTCTAAAGGGACTTGTAACTCTATATTCTGGTTCTTACTTAGGCTTTCAACAAGTGGTGGTCAAATAATCGAATTGTCTATGTTTTAAATATTATATTTGCCTAACCAGGGTAACAGCAACCTATCTCAACCAAATTTTAGAAGTTAGGACAGTAATTCTTTCCTTGGTATTTTTTCAGCCTTTACTCAGGCTACAGAACATCAACGCAAACTGTCCTAACTGTGCTTAAAAGTGTAATGATATAGCTCAATAGCTTTTACTGTGCCTTTTTGTTTAAATCTGCGACTTAGCCTTCTTTTCTTTCTTTTTTTGTAAGTCTAATATTGTTGTTTTTTCAAAATGTATAGGTTGGAGTTACTTTCTCCCTGTCACAAAGAGGGGGGCGCGGTGGCCCTGGGGTGAAACATCGGCTTCCGACGCAAAAGGTACCAAGTTCGAACCTGGCAATTTCCCTACTGGTTGGGTCGGTGTCAGTTTAATGTGACCGGCTGAGACAGGAGTCATGGTATCCCCGCCCTGTCTCGTGTGTGGCAGCATATAAAATTGTCAGACGTCAGTCTTGGGGCTCGTCCACAATATAGCCTGTATAGTTCTGACGTTGGACGTTAAACCAACTTAACAACAACATCAGTGTTACGAAGAAAAATTATGTACGGAAAAGGGAGCACGTGCTGAAATATGAAGTTCGGACAATTTTTCTGAGCCTATGATTCCGTCCTCAATTGTGTTATGTGTTGTAACGCATTGTACTATAAGTTGATCTATTCATTTCCTCACCCTTTTTTGGTGCGTAACTTTTGGGTAGCGGATCGGCTAGATCTATGTACATTATCTTGTTTGGTTGCATAACGTTTGTATTTCGAGCCTAAGAATTTAGTTTTGTTTATTGAACACAGCCCGCACTTGTATGGTCTAGATTCTTCTCGAATCTCCGACTTAGTTCTAGCATAGTAATGACCTCGTCGCCCCTTGTTTACCTTTGTTTTGATTGGTTGCTAATGATGTGTACCGAGAATGTTCTCTTATGATTTATGTAATTTCTTTTCTGGATGATTCGACGAGATTTTGTATAAATAGTAATCTAAATTATATTTGTTAGTCAACATTGTCTCCAGAGTTAAACATTGAATCTCCAGTAATGATTGATGATTCAACCTACCGATATTGTAAAGTATAGCTCTTATTGTTGGATTAAACAGTTTGCAATTGTTACTTGCGGACTTCGGCCTTATTTTCTACGGACGAGTCGTGTGATTGGCTGCTTATATTTTTAATACCCCTAGACAAACAGAGCCTAACAGATCACCATCATCACTACCAAATCTGTTACACTGGGGCTCAACAACATCAGTGTTACGAAGAAAAATTATGTACGGAAAAGGGAGCACGTGCTGAAATATGAAGTTCGGACAATTTGTTCTGACCCCGCCTCCAATTGGATCAACAACTCACACAATGCATAAAACGTTTTGGCCAAAGGAGTTGAGCATCTCTGCGTTTGGCAGACGTGAATGGTGTCCCTTGAGCCCTTGCCAAAACTCCCATGATGTCTAGCGCTGGCGAGGTGTTACTAACTTCTTACCGGTCCAAATAATAGTCTGACACGCACACACTGTACCCTCATGTACTAGATAAGGTTGGCAACATAACAGCCTGAATTAACGTGTCTGTTGGTAACAGATTGGAGTTTTTAGCGCTATCACAACCAATTCATCTGAATTAGTACATTTATCACATCATCTGCAATGTTCATTTTTGCGTGCAGTGGTTTAAAGCAGATGATGAGCAGTTTTCTCTGTTGGTTTACTTTTTACTACATAACTACCAAGAATTTAGGGTCAGTATAGCGTCACCGTGCTACGATTTTAGCATAAGTCATTTTCGCTACTATTGAGATAAGTAATAAAAACTTGTATAATTTCCTGATGTCTGCTTAACATTGGAGATACGTTTCTAACAAGATACATCAAAAACATATAAGCTCATGTTCAATCCTAATGGATAGTTAGATAGATCTCATTTTCACCTTTACAACGATATATCACTAGCATTTTGACATACGCCTGACTAATGCCATAACTGTAGCCCGGTGACGATATGTATAATGACAATCCGTCAAGTCCATTATCCCTCTCTGAGGTCCTAACTCCACTTAGGATCTACATTGAGATCTAAAAGACGTTGAACCATGAGAGAGCTCTTGTTTTCTTTGACCGAAGGAAAATTATCAACTGATCTAAAATATTGAAGTTTTTGCTTATTAGTTTGAAATTTGTTTAGCCACTATAGCAAGACTGTACTGAATTGTTTGTTTGTTTTTAAAAACTGATAAACGATCGAACGACGTCATTTCCCTTTTTCCCCTATTCATATCCTATTTTTCCTGTTATTTTTTTGTACTTGGTAACTTCTTTAATCCATCTATATTTGTTCTAATCTTTGTCTAATTAACATATAAATCGCCATGCCAGATTGTCTGGGGGTGAAAGCAAGTTTTCTTTTTAATCTATGTTATCAAAACTTCTTTCACTCCACTTTGTCAACAATTTCTGATGAATTGAGAAAAAACAACAACTATTGAACTACAGAAACAAAACAAAATACTAATGGTATCCACTACAGTGAGAACGTAATCCTTTGTAAGAGAAATAAAATCTCTCTCCCATTTTTACAACTTAAAAGTAACTCCAGAGTTACGTGGTGCTCGGCTGGTCGCATTACACGTACACTGACCAACCAGCAAGGGATAAACAAGGATACCGGTGCACGGATTGAACCTGCAGCCGTCCAATTGGAAACCGTCCGCTCTACCCTTGGATCACAATGCCTCTCCAGAGACCCAAAACAGAACTCAGAGAGTAATCAAGTTTCTGCGCGGACCCCACCATCAATCATGCATGACCGAGGCCAAAACAAGAGCTGCTAAAACCGGAAGTCCCCACCCACGGCTTTACGGTCATGCGCAGAGCAGACACCCTGTTGGTCATCTAGCCGTCACGACCAGTAGGTGTGGTGGTCATTGACATCAATAATTACGGACTCTCTTGATCTCTTGATCTTGAGACAGTCTGGGTGCTAGAATTTGTGTGGGTGGGTGTGTATGGGGGGGGGGGGGGTGTTACACATTTCGCAAAACCAAAAAACAACAACAAAAACAAAAAACAAACACACATCCTTAAGATAAGTTTACACGAAGCAAATTCCCTTAGGGTATAATAAGTTAACTAGAGTTACTTCACAAAAATTCCCGGGCTAACCTGTGATTTGCTGCCGTAATGACTTGTTATAACTCTCTTCTGTTCTGGACGACCGTAGGTAGACGTTGCAGCTCGCTTCTTGTGTACAACCACATATTTATGTGCTGTTAATAGAAATATGTGTGCACAATTTATCTGGCCAATGAGTGATGTGAAATCTTTTGAGGTTTGTATGAGGATAAAGACAATTAAAGTTGTTGGTGTCCCTTTTCGTTTAGTCGTCTGGATATTAAAAAATTGTATCATCGCCACCTTGGTTTGTGCCGAAATGCGATGCCTTAACATATAACAAGGAATCTTCTTCTTGCTTCCAGGTGTGTGGTATAAATTGGCATTTCACCTGTCTTTAAAGGGCTTTATTTTTAAAATGGTAGGGTAACAATTATAAAATAGTGATGTAATTTGTTGTTTATTTAATATTAATGTTCTTTTTTAAATGCTTGCAATCGAAGTTGTAAAGTAACTTGTTCCTGTTGATCTTGACTTGTGATGTCTTACAATTATAAGACTATTGATTTTACGAGCGCTCTGCAAAGATGTACTATACAGCCTATATAGTGCTGCTGTTGGACGTTAAACCAACCCAACCAACCAACCAACCAACCTGCAAAGGTAAAAGTGTTGGTTGTTTTACCTTGTTATTTTTTATCCACATGAAAGAATGTGAATTTGGGTAGGCAGTGTTTTTTAATTCACAGATAAAAGTTCACATTTGCAACTAGAAACATTGGTGTTTGCCACATGATAGTTTACACTAAACCATTTGCAGCTAACACAAAAGTTTCCATGTTCATTCGACATTTAAAACAAACAGCAGTTGTTGAGATTTTTTATTGTACAATTATTTATTTAAAACATATGGACCAGATTAAAGCCGTATTTCCTGTGAAGATATGAAATCTCTTTCTTTCTCTCTCTCCCTCTCTCTTTCTATCTATCTCTCTCGCTCGCTCTCTCACTCTTTCTATCTCTCACTTTCACTCTCACTCTATCTCTTTCTTTCAGTTTGGGGGAAAAACGGTGAGAGGGGGGGGGGGGTAAATTGTAAAATGCATATGCCTTTGTTGATATGAATTTATTGGAGATATTAATAGATGCATAGGATGTTGAATGTGTACATACGATGCCAAACTAAATTATTATTACGATGGAAGCTTGTTCAACGAGTGCGCAATACCGGTTGAATATATCTACCCTTAAAAATAACATTACTCGCTGTAACGTGCACCCCCCAACAATCGATCCACAAAAAAACACAAAAAGGCCAAATAGTTATTAAAAAGGCGAGTGATGGTATTGAAGCCATAAAGCGTTGACAAAGATGGATGGTCCTCAATACTCATACCTCTGTTCCTTTTCGCTCCAAGCCAATCCGGGTTTCCCAGAGTTTTTACTTTGGTCCTGCCCTCACGTTCCTTAATGATTAATACCAAGTATCAAATTCTTTTGTGTTTTATAAAATCGCGAGGAACGGATTGAAAATCATATTTCATTTGTACTTGATCCATTAACAAAATTTTTTCTTGGTTTTTATTAGTTGTTTTTTTCTTTCTGAAATAAACATTTGCAGTACTCAGGCAAATTTATTCATCATTTGCTCTTTGTGTGTGTGTGTGTGTGTGGGGGGGGGGGTTAGTTGGTGGGAGTTTCTCATATAAGTGCGTATTTGTATTATATGTGTAGTTATTTGGGGGGATCTTTGTTGGGTGTTGTTGTTGTTGTTGTTGTTGTTGGTGGTGGTGGTTTTTTAACGATTGAAGTGCCGTCACTACAGGTAACACAGTAGATTGGTGAATAAAAACGGGTGCAAGTGTACTTATCACCACTAAATGGTTTCTTATCTATAGCGGCTTCCGTGAGGTATTGAAAACAGCCCTAAAGGTAAAAACAGCATACCAAAACAAGTCTTGCCATTTTTACCCATATCCATTTTATCGCCTTATAAAGGGATTAAATATTCATGCTATGAAGGCGTTGTATTTGGGCGATTCTTCATACTCACGCGATGTCTAACTGTAGTAAATGACCACCTCCAGGCAATGAGGGGAGGGGGTAGGAATTGATGAGAGAGGAAGAGGGAGAGGGGGAGAGAGAGAAAGAGAGAGAGGAGCGAGGGAGAGATGGGGAAAAGGGTAAAATGTGAGGAGGCAGAGAGAGAGAGGGATATGAAGAGATGGAAGGGAGAGAGTGATAGGATGAGAAGAAGGGGTGGGCAGACATACGATATGATACGATACGATAACTTTATTAATCCTCAAGGGAAATTTGGCATGGTTTTCAGCATTACATTTTACAATGAACATCATAATCTATATATAT